>JAKTXB010000043.1:0-39136 GCA_030582355.1 Yamadazyma spencermartinsiae | reverse complement strand
CCACTTGCGTGTCCACCGTTGTAGGCGTTCTGGAAGCTCCTTCCTTAGGGGACGGAACGGCGTTCATTGAGCCTTTATTAGGTACAATGTCAGTGCTCTGGGCGGTTGTTACGAGCCAGTTACACACGTCTTTTTCCTTATGCACTAAAATACTTGGAAAATATCCGATATGGTGTAATGGCTAGCACGGTTGTCTTTCACACAGCAGACCCGGGTTCGATTCCCGGTATCGGAACTTGCCTTTTTATTTTTTTTATAACTGAATCAATCGTTGAATGAGTAGGAATATATTTATATACAAGTTATTTACATTAAATTTTGGAACCCCAACGGAGTATCCGAATTTTTCGGAAGCAATCCCATAAATTTATAAATTTTACCCATAGAATTGTCATCTTTGCTAGTTAATCGAACATAGGCATTATATATGGTATCTTGCACTTCGGTTTTATCACTATTCAACTTCAACAACTGATCAACTCTATGACCTATACCTAATTCATGTAACCAATCACCTTGTTCAACGGGTCCCACGACCTTATTATGAGGTGCGCTAAGAATAGCCAAATTATCAAAATCCACGTTTATTGAAAGATCCACTTCTCCTGGTTTGTAAAATGGTGAAACAAACTTGTGTTTGTATATGCCTCTTAAGGAATTGTCGGGGACTTCATTGACCACTCCATAATCTATGATTAAAGCAGCTCCGACACCTTTACTATTGCTGATAAGCAGGTTTAGTTTTCGAATATATAATTCGGCATCGGGACATATTTCAATCCTAGTTCCGACTGGCAAATCTTTAAACCTGCTAGATAAAGCAGGAATCAGTGATGAAGGTGTTTCTTTTGGTGAAAGAGTCAAATGAAATTCAGTTTCCAAAGTTTCATCCATGGATCTAGAATTATCCAGATCCTTCTGTGGCAAGGTCTGCTGTGTATTACTCACTGAAGGCGTGTGTTCCACTAATAATTCTCTCCATCCATCTTTAGTATTCTCAAAAGACTTAATAGGTAACGCATCAAAGAATTCATGAGCAATGATAAAGTTTGCAACTTCGGGGTTCGACTCATCTATTTCTGTCTCCGTACCAACCCATCTAACCTTGTTACCCCACTTAGTGGTTGAGAAGTTGGCATTTGCGTCAGTTTTGAGTTCATCTTCAGAACCACATAATAGCTTATGTTGTTCAACTCTCAACACCTTGGACGCTTCAATTAACTCTATTTCAGTTTGTGGAGTAGAAATGTTATTATTGGCTTTGTATTTTGTCTTACTAAACTTTTCCACCAACTTGTTAAAGCTCTTCAACGTATCATAGATCAAAGTCCCCTTACCTGGACCGAATTCAATGAATTTGATTCGAGAAGGAAATTGTTGATTGACCCAAACCTGAAAGAAATAAATCCCCACCATCTCACCAAAAACTGTCGATATTTCCGGAGATGTAATAAAATCTCCATTCTTGTGATCTAAAGGATCCCTGGTAGTATAATACCCAAACTTTTCATGTGTAAGACATTGTCTCATATACGCAGATAATGATATGGGACCCGTGGTTCTGATGATTTCTTCGAATAGGTTGCTCAAATTATCGACTCGGGGCTTTTGTTTGGTAGCATGAGGAAAACTAGGCATTTTACCCAAGTTCTCTCGAATATTGGTATCACCTTTAATGTTGGTTTCTAGGTTCTTGATCTGTTCCTGGATATATTTAGAAGCCTGATCATATTCTTCTTGTGTGAACTTGCCATGGTATAACCCGTTGGCATCCTTTAAAGGTTTGCTGTATCTTCGTAACCCTGAAGAGAACGTCCTAATAAACCTATTCATCGTTGAACTCCACAAATCGCTGGTGCTAAAGACTGCAACTTTTCACTTCGCGAGATCTAATCGCACCAAATTGTGCAGAGTAAGAAAAGGAAGAAAGATGTTGCGAGAGAGGAAACAATTTATTTAGCATATAAACATATATAGATTCTGGATAACAAGAGGATAGAAACAAAAATAAAACAGCAGAAATCTTAGAATTAAGCCACAGATATCACATTAATCTTTCCATTGAACCCCTATTCAACTAACATTGTATGATTTCTTCCTATTTTTGAACCAATTTAGATTTAACCACCGATATGGGCGATTAAATTCAAATTGATTATGTCATACAATGACAATTGCGTAAAAACTCAACTGAAAGATTAAAGTAATAAAATATAAATCCAAAAGAAACCTACAAGAAATAAATTAAATCCCACCCAAAACAATATGGTAAGTAGAAAGAATTTAATAATTATTCGGGGATCATGTTAATGAGTCCGATAATTACCAACCATGCTTTCATTACATAATTTTCAGGTAATACCTTTTAACATACCACCTTAAAAACACATAAAGAAATGATGGTTGATATTATTTCAAAGTAGAAACTAAGTGAACTCAGTATCTTATTTGATATCTCTAAAAATACAAATACTAAAGTACTTGCACTTACTTTTAGAAATTTTAATTGGGGATGTCACGCCCGCTGCGCTACTGCAGGAACAATTGGAGCAAGAACTCCAGTTGCAGGACCAGCAGTAGCGGGACCAGCAGCAACATTGATTGGTTGTTGCTTATTGATATCAACAGGTTTGGTATCGATCTTAATCTTGTCCTTCTTGTCGTCCCTATTCAAAACTGACACCGTATAATTGATCTTTTCAATAGTAATGTTCTTAGGAGGCTTATACATAGCATCCATCAAGATAAAATCATTTAAACTATTCAAGATGTTTAAATCTTCAACCTTATTGATATCAATATTATTGACAATTTCATCTTGATTAATTGCAAAGGTATTGGCGATTTTAAATCCCAATTTATCATAGAAATTTCTATTAATAATATTGGAACTTTCTAAATAACACCAAGAATCCATGACAAAATTATCAAGACAATAATTGATCAACAATTTCCCTAAGGATTTACCAGCCATAGAAGGTAAAACTCCAACATCACTTAAATACCAAGCGGAATCGAATTTATTGTAATAATCTAAATTCAAATTCAAATTAATTAAAATCGAATTCCTAATATTATTTAAAAATGGTAATTTTTCCTTCAAAGTCTTTTGACGGCAATTATTAAGATAAGCAAAATAATTGAACTTCAAAAATGAGTGGAAAAGGGAAACTTTATCGTAATTAGGAAGTAAAGACGAAGACTTACTAATATTATAATCAGGAGTGTTATAATAATTTAATTGTAAACTATTATCAAACTTCAAATTGTTCCAACAAGCCACCGCCAAAAATGGATGGTTGTTATAAGAAGAATGATGCCCATGATTCAAAGTCATTTCGAAATTTATGTCTTTAATCCCTATGATGATCCCACCAAACGAAAAATATTCAATCACAGAAAACTCAAAAAACGCCTGAAACAAATCATTTTTTTGTCTAATGGCTTTCTTCTCTTCTGGAGAATAATTAATCTTGGTATTCAAGATATAATTTACAAAAGGATCCTTATTGAATGCCAATTGTAAGGTTTTAGCCACCCGCTTATAATCCTTTTTATAGATTCTTTCGATGGATATGTCTAAATTTTGTAAAGTGAGTCTCAGAGGAGGTAAACTAGTAGTACTAGTACATGATTTATCGGAACTATGACTACTTAATGAGTTCCTCTGAGACTGTGGCAGTCGTGGTTCTTTCTTTTGTTTCGATTCAAATTCTAATTCTAAAGTCATACGAAACTGAAAGGGGGGTTATTAATTAAAGACCTAAAAGAAAGTGAGTTTCAGTAGTTTATGCTTTTGGCGTAGATAAATTATCTACTGTTTGTTTATTGGAAATCCCCCTTGAAGGGGAATTGCGACCTCTATTTATAGTTGTTATCAGCGGAAAAGTATCCCAGAAATGACAGGTCGTGTACTGATAGTCAATACCCCCAATTCAGAATGTTGTACCGATCTACCAATTAACACTCGTACATTTTTTCTTTGGTTATTATGGCTAAGCAAATTCGTGAAATGTTGGACGTTTGCTGTGACCAATGAATGTGGCCTGTCCTGGATCTGGTAGTTTTTGCACAACCCACTCTAAATATCTGATTCTTTAGCTGTCAGGCTCCAACCTGTCAAACCTCCAGAGCGGGACTCTGATCCCTATATTCCTGTATATTACGGGGCATCGGCCGGCCATTTGGTCTGGCGTTTTTGTGTAGCTCAGCGGCAAGGAGGGTCGTGTGTGGTTCTATTTACCCAGGATGGTTCTAGAACCCTCCGTTTATCAAGTCCGCACATGACCTATTTTTATGGTAGTCGCACACAAGGCACTTGGGGACACTTGGGGACAAGGGCGCCTCAAATGGCCCCGTTTGCTCACCACCGCGCCATGTCTTGTCGCTAAGCCATTACAACCCTTCCTGATAAACCGCTTCATCCAGTAGCAATTGTACGTTTATCAATCGGTAACTGGTCCCCAGGAGACCACCACGACCAGCCTTTTAACATGGAACCATTTACAATCTCTTTGTCTCTTTGTCTCCTCTATTCTTTACTCGTCTTTACTCTCAGTGCTGGCTATCTTATTTGGTGCTGCCGCCGTAAAATTAGTGCGAGGACGGGACGCTTACGAACCACCTGAGAAATAGTGAGGGTACTAAAAAACTCACCTTTAAACTAACATCAGAAGGTTAATCATGGGGAATTCGCCTTCCAAAGATGGTGCTCCCTTATCTAGAACAACCAGTTCTCAATCCATACGGTCCAACAAGTCCAATAAGTCATCTAGATCCTTGAGATCCAAGAAAAATGATTCTTCTACCAGCTTAACAAAATTGGGCAAATCCTCCAGAGTAGCATCTCGAAGAAGCTCTAATAATGACATGAACGATGGTAATAACGGGAGTGGTACTGCCTTCAGCACTCCTGGGCCTACGAGCGGCGCCAACGTTGGCGACCATGCCGTTCTGAATGGGAATAATAACGGATATAAGTCTAATGATGATATACCGTATGATCAGTTTAATAATTTGTCGGTGACAGATAAATCCAATTTACCGCCATCCATGATTCAAATCGAACCTAAACAGCCAATTTTGGTTCGAAGGAATACCAACAATTCCGTGGCTACCGAAGGGGCTACTCCTAAAGATGAGATGGCTAATACCTTGTCCCCATCTTATATTAATAGTCCGTTGGGTAATAGTAACTCGTCTGATGGGGCAAATGCTGACTCAGATAATGCTAATGATAATAATGATAACAATACCTCTAATAATAATGATTCTAATAATTTATCACGAACATCCACCAATCATTCTATTGCTTCTTCGGTGAATTACTCCATTAGTAAAGACGATTTAACAGATGCTGAGCCTGATAATAAAGGTCTAAATAAGTCGAGGTCCAATTCATCATTTTCATCTACCAATCGATTTTTATCTAAGACCAATTCAAACGTGTTGTCGAGGAATTCTACTAATAATTCTAATACCATTGATATTGAGAATTTAATTCAAAGGTTATTGGATTCAGGATATTCCGGAAAACGTAATAAGAGCGTTTGTTTGAAGAATTCAGAAATTCAATTGATTTGCTCAAAATCTAGAGAGATCTTTTTATCTCAACCCTCTTTATTGGAATTGAACCCTCCAGTGAAAGTTGTAGGTGATGTCCATGGTCAATATGGTGATTTAATTAGAATCTTTACAAAATGTGGATTTCCTCCTTCGACCAATTATTTGTTTTTGGGCGATTATGTTGATAGAGGTAAACAAAGTTTGGAAACAATCTTATTGTTATTATGTTATAAAATTAAATATCCTGAAAACTTCTTTTTGTTGAGAGGGAATCATGAATGTGCTAATGTCACTAGGGTTTATGGATTTTATGATGAGTGTAAAAGAAGGTGTAATATTAAAACCTGGAAGTTATTTATTGATACTTTCAATACTTTACCGATAGCTGCCATAGTTGCAGGGAAGATTTTTTGTGTACATGGCGGATTACTGCCGGTATTAAATTCCTTAGATGAAATTCGTAATATTGCTAGACCTACAGATGTGCCGGATTTTGGATTGCTAAACGACTTGCTATGGTCTGATCCTGCTGACACTTTAAATGAATGGGAAGATAACGAACGGGGAGTTTCGTATGTATTTTCAAGAGTGGCCATTAATAAGTTTTTATCGAGATTTGGGTTTGATTTGGTTTGTAGAGCTCATATGGTGGTTGAAGATGGTTACGAATTTTTCAATGATCGAACTTTGGTAACGGTGTTTTCAGCTCCTAATTACTGTGGAGAATTTGATAATTGGGGATCGGTCATGAGCGTAAGTGAAGAGTTGTTATGTTCCTTTGAATTATTGGATCCATTAGATTCAATGGCCCTAAAACAAGTTATGAAAAAGGGAAGACAAGAAAGAAAAAATGCTCAAATACAACAACAATCCCGATAAACGAATTTCATGATATAACGATATAATATTACATTAGCATTACCCCTGTCACATAAAATGCATACCTTCTGTTACATACTTATATATATCTACCATAGTTAACATTATGATGATGATTTAGTCTGTGCGCACCCAATATATTAACAAAATTCGCACTATATAACTGTAAGTAAATACATAAATCACGCCAGAACACCACGTAAATCAAGGAAAGCTGGACTTCACCATGATGGGAAATAATTATTTCCTACTACAGACAGAGAATACAGATCCTCTCGTGAAGACCATTGAGAAATTGACTCATCAGATCGATGAAAACGACAAACTAATCACCAATCTATTGGATACCACCGACACCTTACGATTTCCCGACTTTAAGTATTCCCCAGAAGGAAGTACGGAAGACAAAGATACTAGTCAATGGTATGAGAAGAATTCTGAAGAACCCTTTGATGAGCTTCGTTATCATTTGGATACTAAATATGGGTTAAAGGATATGAAAGCCCCCACCTTTGAAACAGAAAATCCTAGAATACGGCAATTGTTGACCGATAACTATAAATTGGTAACACTTTATAAGCTGAAACAGCGATATAATGAGGAATTGGTCAAGATTTTAAGGAAATATCAACATGTATTGATGGCTGATTTGATCCCGTCTTTGGGACACTTCAACCATACTCACACAGCTGAAACGTTTAAACAATTTTACCAAATAGCTGACAACAAATTGAGTCATGATCAATTGATATATAATAACTATGTCCACTTTACCACTTATTTACAAAAGATTTATGAGGTATTACGTCAGTTGCTTGACATATTAAATGCTATAGACTTGAAGTTTCCTCAGGTGGAAGCTAAACTACTAGCGTTAGACAGTTTGATAGATCAAGTGTCTGGCAGAAGTACATGAACTTAACGAATAAGCAAAAAAATTATATTAAATAGAAATATAATGAATTTTTATATACAATAGAGTACATCTATTTAATATTTTCAGGAAACTTATCATCATTGTACGGAGATAGTAAACTGTTAATTGTAGGTTTTTTACCATCTTTAGCGTCTTCTTGAACAGCTGTACCACTTTGGTCTTCTTTATTAAGAACGTCTCTTAACCATGATTTAGAATCTTTCCCAGTATCCTTGGTTTCCGAATTGCTCTTCTGTTCTTCGTCTGTATCATTCAATAGATTGTTAACAGAATTGGCACTTCGATTATGATTTCCCAAGCTACTATTTGAAGAATGGGGTTGTGGAACACCACCTTTATTTGGGGTATTCGTTTGCATAGGAGGTAAAATATTCGATGTGTTACCTGTCTTAGTCATAGGGAAATGATAATTGTTTAAACTGAAAGAGTTATTATTCCCCGAACCAGATTGAAGCTGCTTGGATAAACTCTGTGACTGAATTTGTGACGTTGGAGGTGGTGGTGGCGGTTGACCACCATTTTGATGATGGAAATGTAAAGGACTCAAGGGAGACACTAAGTTAGGAGTTAAAGAAGTCGATTTAGGTCCACTATTGTGCAGCAACACACTCTTATTGTAAAGCGGTTTTGATTGTTGTTGTGATTGCTGCTGATTCTGCTGGGAGTCTTGTTGATTGGGTATTGAATGATGAGACGGTTGGGCATTGGGTGGTGGTTGATTCAACTGTTGGCTAAAGGAGTACATAGGCACTGGTGGAGCCGATTTTAAAGGGTGAGCAAATGAATTCAGATTATATCCATTTCCCGAATATCCAGGACCTTGATAAGAATGATGATGGCTCTGATACCCTGAATGATGTGGAGGCATGTTTTGAGTATGCGAATGAGATCTTGAATGAGAAGAACCATGGGGAAGGGATGGCGAATGAAGGGGATGAAACATGGAACCAGTACCAGTACTAGCACCATTGTGGAACTGATTGTACACAGGAGTCGTTACAGTGGAAGAATTATTTGATGATAACGACGATAACGAAGATGACAACTTATCGGAATTAAGTACAAAAGAATGTTGTAACGATAACGGTCTGGGTCTTCTCTTGGGTTTAAATTGATGAGATGGGAGCTTCAAGCTAGTAATGGAAGATGCTCCCCCATCGCTTGCAACATCATTGCTACTTTCATTGGAGCTATGATGGGACCCATTTTGCGATCCGTGATTCGACCCAGCTGCTGAAGAATTGGCAGTTAGTTGGCCATTGTTAGAAAAGGTATTTATATTGCCATTGGAACCATTCGATAGATTAAGTGACTGCGACGAATGATTAGATGCAGCATGAGGAGGTAGCGGTGGTAACGGTTTTTGTTGGTACTGGAAGTAAGGGTAATTTTGATGAGGAGAATTGGAATTAGGTGGTGACACCAAGGACGAATGGCTCGGTGTTCCAGGTCCCTGATTATGTCCCTGATTATGTCCTTGATTATGTGAATGAATTGGAGGTATTCGATGTTGATGATGTAATTCATCTTTTCTTTCATTATGATAATCGTGTATAAACTCTTTGGAGTCATGTGAATCACCATCGGTGTCGGTCCGATTCTTGGTAGCCATATAATTCTCATAGGCATGAACCGTCTGTTTATGTTGTCTCAAGTTATCTAATCTAGA
Source organism: Yamadazyma spencermartinsiae (assembly GCA_030582355.1). Lineage (NCBI taxonomy): Eukaryota > Fungi > Ascomycota > Pichiomycetes > Serinales > Debaryomycetaceae > Yamadazyma > Yamadazyma spencermartinsiae. The sequence continues at coordinate 30,086 of JAKTXB010000043.1, read as the reverse complement.
AAAGTTCTTAGAACAGTAAGGACAAGTAAACGGTCTTTCACCAGTATGTTTCCGCTTATGTCTAGCCAAATGTTCTGATCTTGTGAATGACATATTACAACCCGGGAACCCGGTACATTGAAACACCCTACCTTTGGACGGTCTTCGAGGCTTCTTTTTATCGTCCGCAGATTGATTAATGAATTTGTGGTCGCCATCTTCAGGATCAGATTTGGCTCCATTACCACGAGGATTAGTCCCGTTAGAACCGGTGTCTGTGTTAGCTCTATTGATGTCTGGGTTAGCTAAAGACATGTTGAACCATCAGCTTGATTATATTCTGATTCCCCTGACTGATATTTAAACCCACACTGCTTTTTCAAGCTCGTCAAAATGAAAAAGATTTGGAATTTCTCAAACACCCACAAGTATATATGGAGGGCAAAGAATGACGAAGAGTCCCACAAACAAGTGTGATAGGGAACTCGAGACCTGCTACGGCAAAAGGAATAGGGATAGTGAATAAAGAAGAGGAAAGCAAAGGAGGAGAAAAAAAAAAAAAAACTGAAAGAGAATTTTTTAGTGTTTAAGCGCAGGCGCTTGTAAAGCACTTAAGCTTCAGATAAAGGAAATTAGTGTGAGAAATGTACCTTGAAAGGGGTGGGCACGAACTACAGATTTTGGGCAACACAAAAAAAAAAAAAAAGATGAGGTACGAGAAATTTTCGAAAGGGGGAAGGGGTGGCTAGCTAACGAAACAGTAGCCAGGTTTTATAACTACAAGAGGACAATAAATATTATTGCAGCATTTCTTTTTGGGAAGATATTATTTGGATATTTGGATATTATTTAAACATTTCTCGTGTAGTCGTATATATACGGGCCCTAAAAACAATGTTAACAGCGAAAAAAGGTAAGATGGTGGATGAAACCCGTCTAAAGTAGCGGTACAAGCTCAAACTCTAAAGCTAAAGTCTTTGGTCATATGATCTCGACGTCAATGTACGACATAGTAAATTCCATTCAACATACCAATATTTGTCCTGTAGTGGTTAAAACCGAGAATATTTTTTGGTCTCCTTGCGAATACGGCAAATCTCGCTGTTAACACCACCCAGCCTGCTCCCCCTTAAACTATGATTGCAACTGTAAATCATTGCACATAAATGCGGCCCATCCGATATGTCCGCGATGGTTTCCTAATGTGTGGTAATTGTAACTGAAAGAGTAGTGAATGCGAAATGTAGAAGTTGCAGAGTGGTATTTGTAGTGGTACACATTTTTTTTGTAGAATTGTAGCTGTATAGACAAGGGGTTGAGGCTTTGGTAGAGAATACTGGGTTGGGTAGAAATGGAAACGAATGGGGTCGTGTTTGTATTTTCGTGTGTACACCGTTTCATCCGTTTAAGTATATGCATGTATTGTACTACCAGATGTCTGTAGTATAATACTTTAATATTGTATGCTTGTATGTACTACTAGATTTGTATAGTATAATACTTTAATATTGTATGCTTGCAAACTGGAAAGCTCGTAATAGTCTAATATGATGATGTTTACGCTGTAAAGTATAAAATTGTCTGGTTATAATGTTATATGTTCTGTTGTATGTTACTTAGACCTATATTTTTGGAGGATAATTCGCTGATGCCCTATTGTGGCTACAGTAGTCTAACTATGATAAGTTTGAAATGCTTATTAACTTGATAAAGCTATTTTTGGATCCTAATGTACATTATGCCTAGTTCTCTATAAACAGATTATGCTTAACAACACGAATAACTGTTGTTTCCGGTGTTGTTGTTGTTATTGGATTCAATATTGATGTCGATGGTTTCAGTACCATTTTCTTGTGGTTTATCTTGATTAAATTCCGGTAAGGTTTTGGCGATTTTCTTGAATAATAATTTAATATTATAATTAGCCTTGGTGGATGTTTCCAAAAAGATCTTACAATTATATTTCCCACTTATCATGTCCAAATCCTCGGTTTTGACTTGTCGTTTATTATTCAAATCCGATTTGTTGCCTACTATTACTATGATAACATCATCTCCTCTTTCTAATTTAACTTCATTGATCCATTTATCTAAATTTTCAAAACTCTTCTTGTTGGTGATATCATAACATATAATTGCCACATTGGAATCTCGAATGTATGAAGGTATTAACGATCTAAATCTTTCTTGTCCGGCCGTATCCCATAACTGTAACCGGACAGTTTTATTATCTTCTAAATACATGGTTTTGCTTAGGAAATCAATGCCTATAGTAGCAGCATATTGCTCATCAAAGGTATCATACATAAACCTTGTTATTAATGAAGTCTTTCCTACCCCTTGGTCTCCTAAAAACACGATCTTATACTTCCTTAAGATGTTGGATTTATCGTTGGCACTCATGTTTGTTGGCAGTTGTGTGGCTTAAGTGGTAGTTATCGACGAAAAAATTCAAAGGGATCAAAAACTGCGCGCATCTGATTTAGGGACTAGCTACCAACAGGGCGCTGGGGAAGCGATGAACAGCAGAAGATGTAGAAAGGCGAGGGTGGAAGGGATCTGAAAATGGAGTGGCAATTATGATAATTAAATAATGAATGTCAATTTCAAATTTGAACTTCAGAGCCTCTCATATGCTTAGGTATGCATCTCCGACCGTAGTGCCGCCGGATGTGTCAGTCGCACTGGAATTGGGCCCGTCGCATTAAGAATAGTACAAGGAAAGCTCCCGGGCCATCGACTGTCTTAGGAGTCTCCTTTGGCTTTCAATCCATGAGTTAACTCAACCAAACTCTTTCCCTCTTATCATGTGTGACAATACTTCTAAACCTCTTTTTATTTAACCATTAAAAGTGTTTCTCCTAATTCTTTTACGTACGTTGTATGTCTCTTACAAAAGGGTTATGAGTAGTCCAATTGCTTTTCCCAAACAAGAAGTTGCGATAAAGAAAAAAACTATCTAGAGATACTGACTATTACTATGGGAATCAAGTCTGCCTTTGCAAGTTTGGTGACGCCCACTATAACTAATCCGGGGCCCAGATCCTTTGAGGCTCCTCAGGAAGTCAGCGAATATCTTCGGTTTTATGCTGATGTTGGCATAATAGAAAATGATGCATATAAAGAGCAAGATAAGGACGAAGACCAATCGGTGTATCAGGATGCTACCTGGGATGAGGACCAATCTTATGCAGATGTAAACGATTATATTGGTGTGTATGGTGATAGTGACAGTGAACTGGACAGTGATACAACAAGTGAAGAAGAGAAAGTTGTTGAAAATACTGAATCTCCTAAACGACCAGTAGATATTATAAGAGGTAATAGAGTTGAGGGAAGAAGTCAAGAGATATTGCAACAACGAAGAAAAGACAAAAGGATACGGGAGAAGCAGCTGAAACTTCAGGGAAAGCAAGCTTCTGGAGGGGTTATCCCCCAAGAAGGTATTCTCTTGACAGGAGTGGAAGGAAGTAGTAGGGATCTAGAACAAAAACGAGAAGCGAAGAGGCAACAAAAGGACGCAAAGAAGCAGGAAATAAGACATCTTACTAAAGAGCAGCGCATACAGAATCGGCAAGAACGCCAAAGGCGCCGTGAAGAACGTCAAAGAATAAAACAAGAACGCCAGTGGGAAGAAGAGAAAGCCCGACTCAGAGAAGAGCGAAAGGCTCAAAAGAAGAAACTTCGTCAGGAACGATTAGAAAAGAAGCAGAGACTTAAAAATGAACGTCAAGAAAGACTTAAAAGGGAAAGACAAGAGCGAGAAGAACTTCAGAGGCAGCAACAGGAGCAACGTCAAAGAGAGGAACAAGAGGCAAGAGAAAGAGAAGAGCAAGTGGAGAGGGATAGACAGGAGCAGGAAGAAAGAGAAAGACAAAGGAGACAACGGAGACAAAGGAGGCAGACCAATCAATCGAGATCAAGATCAAGACCTAGAACAGAACAAAGACAAGCAGGAGATTTATCCACCAACCAAGGAGCCACGGGTCCCAGAATACGTAGGAGGCCCAGAGATAGAAGCACTAATCCAAATGCGAGGTTCAGAAGAGAGGTGGAGAATTCAAATGAATCAGAAGAATTACCAGCTTATAGAGAGACCTTTCATAAGTATCTCGATGTGATGTCATTTGATTCACGCTTTTCTCCCGTTCTTAGGGTCAACAAATCACTTGTAAAAAATGAAGTGGAATTAAACAAGCTTATCAATAAATTTAGAGAACTAAATGTATTCCCCGAATCTATCGATCCCTTCAGTTTAAGTCTTATTGATGAACGTCATTTTGATGATTTAATCCCAGAATTGATATCCGATAATTCCAACGATTCGTCTCCTCCACCCGTTACTAGTGATTTTGATAGAAGAAACAGCCGAATTTTCAATAATCTTATTTTGCATGATGTTAATAACTATGACAATGGAAGCTGGACTGCCAGCAATGAAGATATCCAATTGGCCCTTCAATTATCATTAATGGACCAAAGGTCACAGGCAGTCAATACTCCACATTTACATTCACAATTATCATTGGCCAGTAGCCTTAGGTCACCAAGATCTAGGTCTGAGTCGTCTACACCTTCTTCGTCTTCCATTCATAGTAATATGAATTATTCTCCTAGAGTTCAACTTCCAAATCGAGCATAATATATTCTGCTCCACAAAATTTTTTTTATAGACATATAGGTATTATGGTTCATTTACAAAAGATTAAATATAGGATGGTTTACGGTTTACTAACTGTTCTCTACTACTTGCGAATAAGACAATCGCATTTAGTAATGTGCGTGCACCAGCGGGCCTTTTTAGTGCCAAATTGTGGCTAGTTCGCGGAATCTCATCGTCCTGCTTGCTTTACTACTGCCTAGTATATCAAGTATAAAACCATCTTAAAATGACAGATCCTACAGGGTTTACCAAAGTTTCAGAAGAAGTTCATAGAAATGAAAATGGTCATAACACCAATCCTTACGGGCCCAATCCTTCTGATTACTTATCCAACGTACTGGAGTTTCAATTAATTGAGTCTACCTTAAGAGAAGGTGAACAGTTTGCTAACGCCTTCTTTTCTACTGAAACAAAAATCGAAATTGCCAAAGCTTTAGATGATTTTGGAGTGGATTATATTGAACTAACTTCTCCAGTAGCTAGTGAGCAGAGTAGAAAAGACTGTGAAGCTATTTGTAAATTAGGATTAAATGCCAAAATCTTGACTCACATAAGATGTCATATGGATGATGCTAAAGTGGCAGTTGAAACTGGAGTGGATGGTGTTGATGTTGTGATTGGAACATCTCAATTTTTAAGACAATATAGTCACGGGAAAGATATGAATTATATTGCCGAATCTGCCGTAGAAGTTATTGAATATGTCAAATCTAAAGGGATTGAAATTAGATTTAGTTCTGAAGATTCCTTCAGAAGTGACTTGGTGGATTTATTAAATATTTATAGAACTGTCGATAAGATTGGAGTGAACAGAGTAGGAATTGCTGACACTGTGGGGTGTGCCAATCCAAGACAAGTTTATGAATTGGTTAGAACTTTAAAATCAGTAGTTAATTGTGACATCGAATGCCATTTTCATAATGATACTGGGTGTGCTATTGCTAATGCCTATACTGCTTTAGAAGGGGGAGCCAAATTGATTGATGTGTCTGTATTAGGTATTGGTGAAAGAAACGGTATTACTCCGTTGGGTGGTTTAATGGCTAGAATGATTGCTGCCGATAGAGATTACGTTTTATCCAAATATAAATTACATAAGTTAAGAGATTTGGAAAATATAGTGGCGGAAGCAGTCCAAGTTAATATACCATTTAATAATCCTATCACTGGGTTTTGTGCATTTACACATAAGGCTGGTATTCATGCTAAAGCCATCTTGGCTAATCCATCCACTTATGAGATTTTAAACCCATCTGATTTTGGTTTAACCAGATATATTCACTTTGCAAATAGATTAACAGGTTGGAATGCTATTAAATCAAGAGTTGACCAATTGAATTTACATTTGTCTGATGAGCAATGTAAAGAAATCACCGAAAAGATTAAGAAATTGGGAGATGTTAGACAATTAAATATTGATGACGTTGATTCTATCATCAAAGAATTTCATGCAGATTTGTCTACTCCTTTAATCAAGCCGCTGGTCAACGGAGAAGAACCAGACAATTTACCAGAAGCTAAGAGACCTAAAAATTAGACAAATGAATGTTACATCTTTTGATGCTCTGAGGTTGCAGCGCTTAACTTTTGTTGATTTATGTTTGATGTTATTTATTTTTTGTACTCTTGTTTCTTGTATCTACTATTAGTTAGTTTAGTGTGTTTCTCTTGTTCTATTGACAGTAAATATTTGTATTTAATGATACTCACCTGAAGGGGAAACTTGTAGAGGAAGATCTTCCTTGCGAACCATCATGTCTCTCATCGTTACTTTTGTTATCAGTTTTCATATCTAACTCTTCTTCTTCCTCTTCTTCCTCTTCTTCTGACTCTTCTTCGATAGCGACGTTCTTTTTCCTCTGGAAATCTTTAATATGCGCCTTGTTTAAGACCTCGCTAAATACTGCAAGAGTTGACTTTCGCCTAGCAATATGAGGAGTGGCCACTTCAGGCGTAACACTGGGCCCATCTTGACGCTTAACCACATGATCAGTTCCCGTGGTTGTGGCCATATGATCCTCGGGGTTGTTCAAAGTAGAATGCATATTAGCAGCAAAATGAGATGATGGTGGTGGCCGTATTCTATCATTAAATCCGATATTAGATTCAGAGTCTAATGGGCCAACAGTTTTACCAGGCGGTGGCAATTCGAACTGAGAAGAATAGTCACTAGAAACATCAAAGTCCTGATATTTCATTCTCACTAGCTTTTTAATAGCTAATTCCACCTTTGCGGTAACAGCATAGGGTAATGGTGTATCCTTGGATGCTCTAAACAATATCACATTAGTACAATGTTCGTTTTCCATTCTAAATAGAGCCCATATGATTCTTCTGAAGATTTCAGCAAAGGCAATTAAAAAACTAGTGGCCGCCAGCTGCTGGATTTGATCACTAAAGAAGGCGTAAAAAATCCATTGAAATCTTAAAATCACGTCTACAACCATGGCAATATAGTAGTACGCTGGATTCTTGTAAAACAAATTATCTCTTAACAACCAGTTCTTGGAGCCTACTTGTAGCAATGACCAATCCATTACAATGTCCCAAGTGGCGGTGTAAATGGAATTGATTGAAGCGAATACAATAAACGCAATCCTATTCTTTTCGACTCTATCAATTCTGTAAACGCTTAATAAGCAATAATATATGGTAGTAATTCCATACTTGCACATATTCGCTAAATGTGGAAACCAGTCTCCTGTATCTGCATAACGTCTAACACATTGTAAAAATCTGAAAATACTAGGCAAAGAGCCAAAGAACCCCATAGATCTGGATTTGGAGGATCCACACATATTATGTCTAGATGATCCACCGACAATACCATTCCAATGGTTAGCATAAAGGCAGAAGAAGAAAGATATATTACCCATAGTATAGGTTAAGGAGCATAGCAAATCACCTAAGAAGAAATCACGAAATTCAACCGGGTAGAACCCTGACAAAAGGATTCTCCAAAGTGCATTTTGTAACCACCTCCGGCTGGATAAATAAAATTGGTTGAATGGCCAAAAGAATATTATGAACATTACGCCGAAGAAAATCCATGGCCAGTCTCTACCGGGAAATTTGGAATTCCAAAAATCATTCATACTGAACCATACTAAAATGGATAAGAAAGCAAACGAAAATGACGGGAGGACCCAAAATTGTTTATAATCTAATGCAGTAGCAATGTTCAATTCAAAAATAAACTTGTAATTGATGTTAAACTTATCGAAAACGATCAAGTCAGCAGCAAACAACAAAACCATTAAATTAAGCAAAAAGAAACCTCCATAAATCTGCAATAGGTAAACTCCTTCAGGGAACTCATTATTCAATATTCGATAAAGTCCCGTATAAATACCAAGGACAAAAAGGGGGATACTTATACCTAGACAAAAACCTGAAGTAAAGAACTCGAAGTAGTGTGATGTTAATCTTAATTCACTATTATTCAAGGCATATGCAATACTCTTTAACTTCTCTAAAGAATGTTTCCTATCCGTAGACTCTGGGTCAAAAAATGAAATATACAACTCTTCAGTTTGAAATATCAAGTTATCTATAATCTCGCTTGTTAAAAAATATGACTCTTTGTCCAACAATTTCATATAGTCACCAGAAATATTCGATTTAGTCAATTTGTCAAATTTTTTTGTAATTTTTCTGAAGGCAGTTCTATTCAATACTTTATAAGACCTTAATAACATTAAGGATCTATAGTGTTCTAGCATTGCCTCTTTCAATTGCTTCCTAGCAAATAAAAATGGCACTCCAAACGACTGGTGTTTCCTAACATAATCTCTCCTTCTTCTCTTTCTGATCATCTCGTCAGTTTGAGGTTGTGGGCGAAAAGTTGAGGTATCAGCAACTCCTCCAGAGACATCCAAAGTACTGTTATTAGCTGAACTTATTGCAGAAAAATTTCCTTCGTTCAAACTTGCTGAATCGATAGAAGAGGTGTCTACCCTATCTGGTGACATCCCATTCCTGATCCTATTTTCAAAATAATTGGGATCAAATCCACTAGGTACATGTTCCATCATCTTAATATCATAAGCATTGTTTCCTTTCCTTCCTTTAAGCTTCTTTAAAAATACTGTAGATGGTAATGACGGTAAATCAAATCGGTTCAAAGAAAAAAATGCAGACTTTGTATGGTATGCTAATTCGTTGACCCTGTGATACATATTCACATCCTTTGAAGGATCGGACCGGATGCTCTTTATGTGATTTTTCCTGTCTTTTAAAATCACATTTTTATGTTCCTTTAATTGGTACAATTGGTCCTCCAAAATCAAAAATCTCTCGTATACTTCCTGTTCTTTATCTTTGAAAAACTGCTCTACTTTTCGGAGCTCTGTGTCTAGCCAGAGCTTGAACTCACCCTTTTCATGCTCAATGACTTGTAGTCTCTGTTTGGGGGTTTTCAAGGAATGGTTAAATATAGATGTCTTAAAGGAAATATTACTTCTTTTAGCCAGTTGTGGGGGAGTTTGGAATTCAGACTGGTGTTCTGGTAAAGCTTGTGGAATTGCATGATTGTTATCAGTGTCGACATCTGAGCTTGCATTCTCATTATACTCCGTCACCTTGTTCGATCCGATAGGCTGTAACAATGGGGTCCTATCATTAGTACCTTTTTTGTTATTATTGCTATTACTGAGGTTATTTTCAGGGTCTTCTTGTTCGAAGGAATCTTGGATTTGTGAAATCTTCTTTATCAATTTCTTCCCAGCTTTGTACTCCACATACTGATATCTCCACTCAGGAACTAATCCCTGGCTCAAAGATTCAGTGAATTTCATAATCCAACGGTTTTAAGCTAATGCTTATATGTTTGAAACCATCGCATCGCACCGTGGGTCGCTGCAAAAATGTCGCATTGATAAGAGATGTGAGACACTGTTATATATTATTACATTAAGTATCAATTAAAGCTTCGTAAAACATAATAATCATTGTCTAATTAATTCAGGATTCGTATCTAACGTAAAGAGCATCAATGAAGTGACGGTGCTTGATCCCTGGAGCCTTAGCGACTCTAAATCCGTCTATAGCCTGTTCTACAGACCAACCAAGTTTTTCTATCAAGTAACAACAAATTAAGAATCCAGTTCTATTAAACCCGTAATGACAATGGACTGCAATCAACGGGTTCTCGGTGGTATTCGACTTTAATATTGAATCAATTAAGGAAATAAACTTCCGGATTGATCCTGGGTCGGGAACAACTTTGGATACCGTAGCACATTTATAATATTTGATTATGGAAAATGACTCAGGATTATAAGGAGGAATATCAGCTGAGATATCAACTACTGCGATCAAATTGCCGGCTGGAAGTTCATAATTAGGATCCTCCTTCTTATCTCCATAAAAAATGTTCTCTAAAATCATAGGAGAATGATTTTGATCACCTTCTCTAAGTGTCTTCATACCCAAAAGGGGAGAGCTTTCAATCTCAGAATCGACATTCCTAGTAATGTTTAAAGAAATTGGGGCTAATTGCAGCCATTTTAACTCATTCTTCAATCCCCATTTATCCCCACTTATATCTGCCTTAACCCGTAAAACCCAAGCTGGTGACAAATGTAATCTTTCTGGGAAATTATTTTCAATATGAGCCAAAATTTTACCACTGATGAATTCGGGTTTGCACAACAACAAGCCATGGCCCGCTTTTTTTACCTGTATAAGAGTGCTGACCTTTCTTTGAAAGCTATGAGAAAGTACTTCGTCGATTTTAACCATTGTTTCAAATGGTATCACCAGGTCTTTGGTAGCACCTACCAAAATTGTCTTTTCGTAAATTCTTTTATCGAATGGGTTATCATTGAACTTCTTGATTCCGGAGATCAACTCACTGTATGAGCAAGATTGAAATCCTTTAATGTATCTTAACAAAATCGAAGTATCAATATCCAAGTTCCATCTAAGTTGTCTTAATTTAATATACAAAGTAGTATTAAAAGGGTTTATCGAAGTGTCGCCGATTTGCCGTAATACACTTTTACTATTCAATCCTTCCAAACGATCCCATACTCTAAATAAATTAATAAACCACGGGAACTTGGTAAGAATTTTAGAAAACACTGGGACTTTGGATTTAGGTTTACTTGTACTAGAAGAACTGAAGTTTATATCATCAACTAAAGGAGGACTAGCTAATAAGATTAGTCCTTCAACCTTATTTGCCGGCAATTTTTTGGCCAATTTAATTGATAAAACGCACCCCATGGAATGTCCGACTAGTACAATCTTTTTGTTGGGATGGATCTTCTGTTGCAAGAATTGGATAATGATATTGACGATATTTTCAGTTTTGAAATCATCATCGGACATACTAGAAATCGAAGTGGAAATTTTTGCTTGTTCTTCTGGTGTGATACTTGATAAGGTAGCAAAATTGTAGTTTTTAATATTGAACTTCAATTTGGAATTTCCAAATCCTGGTAAATCCAAGGCAAGAATTTCCAGACATTGGGATAATAATCCCATCAATGGTTCAAATTGAGACATTTGACCCCCCAATCCATGAATAAATACTAATATAGGCGATTCTTTTAAATCTTGCAGGATGTCTATGGTTTGATTATTCTCGTGTTTCATAAACTTAAGTAGAGGATGTGGTATATGTAATGTATTTAAATATAATTCATCAATTGACAAGCTATCTTGTTTACTCAAGTCTATCCTGGTGATTTCATAGTACTTAGCCACTAGAGCGCAGTCGTTGGGTTCGTTTTCAAGAACGTACTTTTCAAATTCGTTAACTTGGCCCCAAAGGTTTATCTTAATAAACTGCCATACTTTCTTGAAAAAAGTATTGTTCTTATAATACTGCGCTTGAGATAACTTATGAAGTCGATTAAAGGAGTCCAAAGTGGTTGCCTCAGACGAAACATATGGTGATAATGTTATTAAATCGCCATCTCCATCACTCATGTTAGATATTGATTACAGTTATTTAGCAATGTCTCCCTGACACTTTGACATTCGCACTTTGTTGTGGATGCCCTGCGTGGGACTAAGGCACGCAGGCTAATCGCTTCGCCTAAAGTCTCCAAAACCAGTGCGACATAAAAATAATAACAGTCATACACAACAGCAGGGAATCAAAGGACGAGATTTTAATTATGTCACGGTACGACGATGACTCGTTGGATGATCTAGATACCACTTTGGACAAAGCGTTGAATAACGCTTCTAATAGTCTTTTTAACGGTTCTCGACATAGCTCTCAAGGATCTGGGGGAGCAATTCCTTTAACCAGTTTTGGGGGAAGCGGTAATAGTGGGAATAATAGTTATAACTCTAAACCTAATCACAATGGCTTTGGAGGAGAAAGATATCAAGACGATAGCTCTCCGTTGATAGATAATCGATTCAATCATACTTCTAACCGATCATTCGATTCGACTTCTTCCCTATCAGAAATCATAAGAAATGACCACTCTGTCAAAGGATGGGTCAATCAGATTATCAATTTCTTCAAACTAGCTAAGTTTGAATTGAATCAAGAAAGAAATCGGGGCAGTTCCAGTCTGGATGACAGATATATTTATCCTAGAAATAATAGACTGAAAAATCAGTATCCTACCAATTCAATATCCAATGCTAAATACAATCCTATAACGTTCATCCCCATAATTTTATACGAGCAGTTCAAATTTTTTTTCAATTTGTATTTCCTTTTGGTTGCATTATCTCAAATTGTACCCCAATTGAGGATTGGTTACTTAAGTTCGTATATTGTTCCATTAGCATTTGTATTATGTGTTACTATGATGAAGGAGGCTACCGATGATATTTCGCGTAGAAGAAGAGATATCGGACAAAATAATGAATTATATGAAGTGTTAAATCGGAGTCCTCCCAATAGTTTAACTCCCGAGGTTAAATTAATTGCCTCCAAAAATTTACGGGTAGGTGATTTGGTAAAGATTCATAAAGGTACTAGAATTCCTGCTGATATCATATTATTACAGTCTAGTGATAAGGAGGGAAATGGGGAAGCTTTCATTAAAACTGATCAATTAGATGGTGAAACTGATTGGAAGTTAAGGATTGCTAATAATGTAACACAGCATATGACTAATATCACCGATTTAATTAATAATATTTCTTTGATTGTGAGCAATCCTACCAGGTCAATTCACAATTTTAGTGGGAGATTGGTTTATCATCCTCAAGGACATGGTAGCACCAATTCGGAATCATTTCCATTATCAATAGACCAAACTATGTGGGCTAACACTGTGTTGGCCACGGGTTCTGCTGTTGGAATCGTCATATACACTGGAGTAGAAACTCGACAGCTGATGAACACTACCAAATCAGGGGTTAAAACTGGTTTATTAGAATTGGAGATCAATAGGTTGGCCAAAATCTTGTGTGTGTCTGTATTTTTGTTGTCTGCTGGTTTAGTGTTGGCTAAGGGTTGGCCATTGAAGAAAAACTGGTACATTGATGTATTAAGATACTTAATTTTGTTTTCTACCATCATTCCTGTATCTTTGAGAGTTAATTTAGACTTGGCTAAATCGGTATATGCATCGCAGATCCATCGAGATAAAGAGATAAGGAACACGATCGTTAGAACATCTACAATTCCTGAAGACTTAGGTAGAATTGAATATTTATTGAGTGATAAAACTGGTACTTTAACCCAAAATGATATGGAATTGAAGAAAATTCACTTAGGAAGTGTAAGCTACGCTGGGGACACTCTAGACATGGTTTCAGAGTATATTAATAACAATATTAGTAAAATAAACTCGAGTTCCGCTAATAGTTTGATTCCAGCTAAAAAGAGAGACTTGAGCAATAAAGTATATGAGTTAGTATTGACTCTAGCTTTGTGCCACAATGTTACTCCAACATATGAAGAGGATGATGATGATGGTGTAGTGACCTATCAAGCTGCTTCTCCAGATGAAATTGCCATTGTTAAATTTACTGAATTAGTGGGATTGAAATTGGTTCAAAGAGATCGTAATCTGATGACTTTATTGCATTTGAAACTGAATCAAGAATTCAAGTTTGACATTTTATATATATTTCCTTTCAGTAGTGAGACCAAAAGAATGGGGGTTATCATAAAGGATGTAAGCAAGAACGAAATTCATTTCCTTCAGAAAGGTGCTGACGCTGTTATGATTAACATTGTCAGTCAAAATGATTGGTTGGAAGAAGAAACTAGTAATATGGCTCGTGAAGGGTTGAGAACATTGGTGATTGGAAAGAAGAAGTTAAGTCAAAAATTACTACAGGAGTTTGAAGAGAATTACAAAGAAGCGAATTTATCTATGCATGATAGAGATTTATCAATTTTGAAAGTTATTGGGCATTATTTAGAACAAGACTTGGAATTGTTGGGTTTGACTGGTGTGGAGGATAAATTACAAAAGAATGTCAAGTCATCCATAGAGTTATTAAGGAATGCTGGCATTAAAATTTGGATGTTAACTGGAGACAAAGTTGAGACTGCTAAATGTGTTTCTATTAGTTGTAAGTTGATCACCAGAGGTCAATATATCCATCAAATTACCAAGATAAACCATCCTGATTTGGCAATGAATCACCTTGAGATGTTGAAGCTAAATATGAATTCCGTGTTGCTTATTGATGGTGAAAGCTTGTCAACTTATATGAAATATTACAAGCACGAATTCTTCGCCGTCGTTCTACAGTTACCTACTGTGGTTGCTTGTAGATGTTCTCCTCAACAAAAGGCTGACATCGCTAAAATCATTAAAGAGTTGACTGGAAAGAGAATCTGTTGCATTGGAGATGGAGGAAATGATGTCAGCATGATTCAGTGTGCCGATGTTGGGGTTGGGATTGTCGGAAAAGAAGGTAAGCAAGCGTCTTTGGCAGCTGATTTTAGTATCGATCAATTTTATTATTTGTGCAAATTATTATTATGGCACGGAAGGAATTCGTACAAACGATCTGCCAAGTTGGGACAATTCATCATGCATAGAGGTTTGATCATATCTGTATGTCAAGCGGTATATTCTATTTCTTCTGATTTCGAGCCATTGGCATTATACCAAGGGTTTTTGATGGTGGGGTATGCTACGATTTACACCATGATGCCCGTATTTTCACTAACATTGGATTGTGACATTAACGAAAATTTGACGAAACTATACCCCGAATTATATCGAGAATTGACTTTAGGCAGATCATTAAGCTATAAGAGCTTTTTCATGTGGTGCCTTATATCGCTTTATCAGGGAAATATTGTTCAATTGTTAAGTCAGAAGTTCCAAAGTCTAGACGTTGATGCTTTTAAACAAATGGTGAGTTTATCATTCTCAGCGTTAATCTTCAATGAGTTGATAATGGTGTGTTTGCAAATCAATCAATGGAATAAAGTGATGATTATTACCCTCATCACCACCTTTTTATTATACGTGGGGTCTATACCGTTTTTAACAGAGTATTTTAACTTAGACTATATTTCATCATTTCTGTTCATTTGGCAATGCTTATTCATCTTGGTGATTAGTTTATTCCCAATTTGGTTGTTCCAAACTATTAATAGAAAATTAAGACCTCCTAGTTATGCTAAGGTTCAACAAGATTAATCTTTTCGGGTATTTAGCTTATAATATACATTATACACTAATTTAACTGGGACCTGACCTAGATTCACAGTAGTTAAGGGAAGTAACAAGTAAATCCGACAATGGTTAATAGACCCCTTTAAACGCTTCCATTGTTGAGCCCGATGTTGGTTCCCAAGTCAACACA
This sequence comes from Yamadazyma spencermartinsiae, assembly GCA_030582355.1. Classification (NCBI taxonomy): domain Eukaryota; kingdom Fungi; phylum Ascomycota; class Pichiomycetes; order Serinales; family Debaryomycetaceae; genus Yamadazyma; species Yamadazyma spencermartinsiae. The sequence continues at coordinate 14,692 of JAKTXB010000043.1, read as the reverse complement.
TTTCCAGGGTAAAGTTGCAAGAAGTAGAGCAATATAGCCAATGAGAGTATTTTAGAGAGTACGCATACGCCACGCGTGTATAGCCAGATTACACGCTTTGTATAATCAATTGAATGGTTGCTCCGATACTTTAATATAACCAATCATAAAGGAAATGGCTTACAGCCTATACTCCTATCGTATAGCGGGAACGAGAAGATGGGGAACGAGGTGGTATGCGTACGACTATGGTCCCGCGGAGTGGACGCCGCCGGGATCCCGGTTAGTAGCTAAGATTCGCTCATTTGGGTTTGGGAGACGGGGTCGCTAATTTGGCCGTCGCTGGCGCCACATTTGCCCCAAAGATATTGCGAATGCAACACCCCATTGATCCTGTACATGGCATGATCCGATTTTTGATTGTTTATTATGAATAAAATTATGGCGTTATGTCATACCGCCGGAATCCTCCTTATATAAGAATAGACCAATTTCTTTAAAGTCTATTTTCTTTAAATTCAATTGCTACTGTTATCTTTTATAAATATAGTGAACTATGATCAATACTAAACCAGTTACTAGACCTACCTCCATATTACTATTAGGATACTTGGCCATATCCACTACTTTACCGTTCATGTTATCTTACAAAGAGTCGTTGGCTAATACTCAAATAAAAGGTACTGTTAATCCTAGAGCCCTCTTTAATAAGATCTAAATGTTTTTTAACAATATCAAAGCCTCTCATAACATTTAGAGAGCTCTCCTTAGAAAGTGCTTACAATTCTGCTTAGTAAAAGAGGGGCTGTTAACGATTAATGGATGAATTTTTTGGTTTGGTTTGTGTGCTTTTTTGTGGCTTCTGTGGCCCTTGAAAGTCATGGTCTTGGATTTTTTGCTTCAATTACTTTACAAATGAGTTACAGTATAGACTCAGTCTGTACTAGTATTAAAGGAAGCTCATTACTTTAATGTGGGGATTCGGTCCCAAGTCTATGCACGTTAGAATTTTCGTATTCGACGTTAAGAGTCGTTTTTACATATTTTAATACACATATACTATAAAAGGTAATAATAGAGATTAGGGATGATTTGTAATAAGGACAACAACTAACTGTGGTATTTTGGTCGTGTGTATTTCATATCTGTTATCAGTGATTGCGATCATGCGAATGCTGTTGGTTGCAAATTGCAACTTTGAGAGCTAAGGATTTGTAGAATCAAACTCATATATTCTATAAAAACCCAATAATATCATTCGAGGGTTTGATCGATAATTAGCTTCTTGACTGCAGGTAAATATCCCTTGGTCTTATATCCATCAAAGAAATTGACAACATTTGTTTGTAGTTCTCGATAGTTCAACCCCGGGGTGATTTTCCCCACAACCACAGGGGTTTGGGTTTCAACCTTATCTGGAACAATAAGTGGCCTACCCAATACTGCTTCAAGTCCTTGGAATGCGAAAGTGATGGCTTCTTTGGCGTTCCCCTTAATTCCAGTTTTATCGAGAAGAATAAGTTCGGTATCAGGAAGATTATCTTGAATGAATGTAGTGATATTTGGGTTAAACACTCCTCCACCACATAAATAAAGCTCGTCAATCTTATATGGAGAATATTTTTTGTAGTCGTTTACGATAGATTGGGCAGTGATTCTAGTTAATGTAGCAATAACATCATATTCATTGCTTCCTTTCGCAAGACATTTTTCTATTAATTTAAGTGCTTCTGAATCTCCAAATAATTCTCTTCCGGTAGTCTTGGGAGGATCTCTTTGGAAATAATCTTGTGAAAGATACTCATCCACGACACCTTGGTCCACTCTCCCACGAGCGCCCCATTCGCCATCTTTATCATATTGCATTTTTCCATCCGTGAAATATCTCATTGCAGCATCAATAAAAACGTTACCAGGACCAGTATCAAAGTCAAAACACTTATCTAAACCCCCGTCTATTTCGGGGAATACAAAGCATACATTTGCGATACCTCCAATGTTCTGACAAGCTCTAAACTTTGTTGGATGGATTAACAACAAACTATCAAAGAAAGCAATCATAGGAGCTCCTTGTCTTCCTACACTTTGCTCCGAGATCCTAAAATCAGATATCACAGTTGTTTTCATTTCCTGAGCGATATATGAAGCTTCGGCTAAAGTCAATACTGATCTACAAGGATCACTTTTAGGTTCTGGTACGTACCATACTGTTTGGCCATGAGAACCTATTATATCAATCAGTGAATCATCAATGTCATGTTTAATACAAAATTGCCTAGCTGCTTGAGCGAAGGCAATACCAAGTAAAGGGCATATTTGCGACATCTCTTCCACTGTAGTGGCATTTTCTTGAATTAACTTCAATACTCTTTTTTTCAACGGTCCAGGCATTTCCATTTCATCATATTCTAATACAGTTAGATGCAATGGCGACTCGACTGAAGTCTGCTTGAAATTGCAAAGAACCACATCAATACCATCCATAGAAGTCCCCGAGTTCATTCCCAAAACATTCATGTTAAGGGTATATTTTTCCTGTTCGATCATTGTAAAAATTGACAAATTGCTCCTCTTGAAGAGACGCTTTCATATCTATCCTATATATATGTAGTTTGACATCTTTTCCTCATAAGCTGCGAAAAGTCGCTAATGTGTGCCGCGGAGGTTATATGCGCGGACCTTATATACACGGACATCATATGCGCGGGTTTAGATCCCGAGATAAAAGATCTAAGAATGAGATTCACCGTATAAGCGAAACTTTGTGGAAAATATGAATAGAACTACCAATGATGCTACCGTGAAACTATAAATTTGGGACGTCTGTATTACTTTTTACAAAACATTCTACTAATAATATTTTATTCTTTTGTTGCATTTCTGCTAACATTTTTGCTATTGTTTCGTTGTGTCGCTTACTATTGTTGAAAGATGATGAAAATAATGGATCTTTGGAGAAGACCAATGACACAGGTGGTTTTGGTTGGTTGTGTTTTGTTCACTCAGCCAGGGATATTTGATGCTCTCACTGCTTTAGGAGCTGGGGGTCAAAAGGCTTCTATGGCTTATTTAGCTAATCAAGCGTTGGCTTCACTTTATGGTTGTTTTGCAGTTGTAGGGTTCATGGGTGGTTCTATAGTGAATACATTGGGAGCTAGGATTACGTTCTTCTTGGGAACCATTGGTTATACCTTATATATCGGATCCTTATGGAGTCTTGATAGAACTGGTAATACTGGGTTTGTGGTAGCAGGTGGAGCGCTATGTGGGATATCTGCTGGGTTGTTATGGTCGGTTCATGGGATGGTAATTATGTCTTATGCTGAAGAAAAGGATAAAAGTAAAGCCTTTGCTTTGACGTGGAGTCTTTTGTCCATAGGTGCTACTCTTGGGGGGCTAATTAGTTTACTACAAAATTTAGATAAAGATGGTGCTTCGGGAGTATCTACTGCTACTTACATTGTGTTCGTAGTCATTATGCTTGTGGGATGTTTAATATCTTTAACTTTATTAAACCCTCAAAGTGTTAGAAGAAGCAACGGGACAAAATTAGAAAATTTCAAACAGACTACTTTTAAAAGAGAAATAATAGATACTTTCAAGTTATTTCTTGATTGGAGAATGTTGATGTTGTTGCCCGCTTTTTTTGCTAGTAACTTTTTTTATTCCTACCAATTTGGAATTAATGCCTTCTATTATTCGCTTAGAACTAGATCCTTAAATTCGATGACTTATTGGTTGACACAAATTATTGGCACTTTTGGTTTAAGTTTCATACTCGATAATCAAAGATTCAAAAGAAGATCCAGAGGGTTGGTGGGGTTAGTGATTACTTGTATATTTGTAATTGCAACTTGGATAGGTGGGGCGGTTTTTCAAACCCAATTTACTAGAGCGAGCACTCCTCCGGGGGTAGATTGGACTGATTCCAATTTTGGCGGCCCCTTTGTTCTTTATTTCATGTATGGGGTATCAGATGCAATGTGGCAATGCTGGTGTTATTGGATAATGGGCTCCTTATCGAATGAGTCTTATAGATTGGCACGGTATGCTGGTTTCTACAAGGGAGTCCAGTCTGCGGGTTCAGCCATATCTTTTGGTGTCGACTCCCTTCAAACACCTTTCATGAACGAATTGGCAGCCAATTTTGCTATGATGGTCTTTAGCATGCCTTTTATGTTCTTTGTTGCTTGGAAGGTTACAGAAACGAACTACACCAAAGAAGCAGAAGTCATTCCTCCTGAATATATTCAAGAAGGGATTGAAAATTCTTCTCTGAACGACCTACCTGATAGCGCTGAGCGTGTAGATGAGTTCCATACAGAAAAGGTATGATTTTGGTGTTATATATCGTGTATTTAATTCTCAAATAAATTCCAGTTTAAAAAGAAATCTTCGTTGAACATGTAATTATCAGGTTCAAAATAATTGGCCTGAAGATTTGGAGTCCTGAATTCTCTATTTGTTAAAGGAGCTTCTTGTATACCATCCTTTGCAAGTCTATCGTTAATTCTATCAAGAATCATATTAGAGTCTGGCCAAGAAGTACCTAATTCCGCAAAAATCTCTTGGAAAACTTTCAAACTATCGAAATGTTCTTTGCATCCCAATGAAAAATACACAGTAGTGGCTGTCGAAGTTACGTATGAAGCTAGATTCATTACTTTTTTCAAGGAATACAACTCCTTATATTTTTTCAATAGACTTAGAATTGAATCAGCACTTTTCAAACTAATCTGCACTGGTTCTGGTAGATTTTCATATTTCCATTCATGTTTTCCAACTTTCAAATAGGGCCTGAAAAGGAAAATCACAGACGAATAATACATGGTGTGTAGCATTATTACGGCGGGGTGCATAGGACCATCTACCAATGCTAAATCTTGGGGTAGTTGATTAGACCAGCTATTCAACTTCCCATAGTGATGTTCTAATAAAGCTTTATAGTCCTTTTTTGAAGTCCCAGAGTAAATATCCACAACAATGTCTTTTAGCATCCGATATAGGTGTATTATAGCTGTCATGGTATTTTTGGGATAATATCGGGCCACAGAAAAGTTAGTCTCATTATTTGCTACCCCTTCATAGAATGGAGACCATGGAACTGGATCTTCCTGGCAATACTGTGGGAATTCTAAAGTTATATCTAACTCCTGTATAGCTCTGGGTCGACCCAAATAAAAACCCCATCCTTGATCAAATACATAGCAACCCCAGAAAGTGGTTCGTCTTGCCAAGTCTTCCTCTTGGGAAATTATTCCCTTTTGAACCAGACTAGAACTATCTAAATGAATTCCTAAATCTATGGCAATCCGGAATGCCATACCAGAATGAATCCATCCTAAACTGATCTTACCAATCCCTGATTCTTTGCTCGCTAAAAGTAATAATCCTTGAACTGTAGTAAGAGAAGCATCTTCTAATTCTTGAGGTAGCATATCTATAGCTGCTCTATAAAACCCTTCCCCTGAAGTAGCGGGATCACTAGGGTCTGTTCGACATTTGGGCCGTCCACAAAAATGTGCTGCTTTGGCAAGGACACAATTCAAAAGAAAATTAGAAAAAAATGGTCCCCCTGAGTTCATATCTCTTAAAAACAAGTTTTTGTCTAGTATATTAAAGTAAGGATGTTGCCAGCAAAAATAAAGACTTAATAACTCCAAGGTCAAATCTTCTTGGACCAGAAAATGGGTAGTTTTATCTATTTGGGAGTTATTTTTAGCAGGAACCATCGATATAGTATTATTACTAACAATTATTGGGAAATTTGAAGTTTCTCCATAGTAGCTAATCTTTCCTCTATCGTCTGACGTAAAGATATTAGTCTCAACATTAATGGGGTCATTCTCATTGGGAGTATCTTCGTTTTTAAGCTGGGACAGCAACCCTTTATCTTCTTGTAGCTTCTTTATGAGCGCTTCACTTTTGGGCCCTCCCATCAAAATGGTATTAAGTATTTCACGTTGTACAGCTACAGTCTTATTCAATTCTTCAAATTCCTTAAAAGTCTTCTTTCTTCGATCTCCAACAGCGTCATATACACATTTCTTACCACGGATTTTACATTGAGAGCAGCACGGTCTATAAGTATCACATTTGCATTTCTTCTTTTTACAAGGTATACAAGCAACTCCCATAGTCGTCTATATTCTTGGTCACTAGTATGACTGTCGGAGTTTTGTTAAAATATACGATAAAGAGGATAAGATCTCCGACTTTTTGACACTCGCGGAATCTTCAGATTCGAATCTTGTACATAAAACTCAATGTCTGAGGCATCTTTGGAATTTGACTCTTAATTCAATGAACTCATGGTTTGACTCCGAGCGTTTATGGACAACGAGGAACATCGTACTTCTGCTAGTGTACAAGGTATGAAGGGTGATGTCAAGAGCCTTAGCTAAAAAGCTTTTTAAGACGTCTACTCAGATTTTACACAATCGATACCCATAGCCAAGAGCCCATAGCTCTAGCAAAACGGAAACGTTATCTAGAATAATTCTTACCCTTGAAAATTTAGATTTTGAATTATCATAAGGGAATTTTGGCGAAATTGGCGAATGGGGTGATTACTATTTATAAGGCTATGGGCCTGCTGTGTAAGATAGCGAAAAATAGTCACATGTAGGTATAATGAATTATTTCATCTTAAGCCTATATTTTAAGTGTTAACACCCTATTCTCTTAAAATCTCTACTGCATAGCACAGTAGTTTTTTAGATTCTTCATTGACGAGATATTATAGCAGTACTAACATGGAGGACGAGTAATGGTCGCAAATTCGCAGCAAGCGCTTTTCGTATTTGCTAGTGGAATCAAGTTAGGGATGTTGCCAGAACACGTATCCTTTGGCTTTTGGAAAAGACATTTATAATCAGGAATTCTTACTACCCGGAAAAGATTCACCGGCCAAATCTTACTTGACGCTGTCCAAAAGAAATTCTCTCAATTAAATAGTTTATCAATTGACGAGCCAGGGATGACCAGGGGAAGGTTGGAAGAAATAGCCAATATTGATAATACTAGGATCATTCATTCCTTTGCAGCAAATCCTCTTTTGGTACTATAGACCAAACCTAGCTTATGAATCTTCTCTCAACTAATCGTCTTTGAGCCGCACATTATAACGGTTCATTTACTTTTTAGTTTTACTAGTACTCTACACCTATAACTGTCAAAGTCAAAGTATTATTAAAACATCATTCATATCCGAAATATCTGAACTATAAATTAGACCAATTTTCATTAGCTATCTGAATTGCAATCATTGCTCCCGCTAAGGACCCTTGAGCTGCAGAATTGGCTATTTGTCTCATAAAAGTGGTGCAGTCTCCAGCAGCATACACATCAGGTAAGTTAGTTTGTTGGGAACCTGATACCTGTATTAACCCTATTTCATTTAACTCAATCCCCAACTTCTCGATCATTTCTTTATTGCTCAATTCCAGAGGGGGTTCTATGTATAATACATCCAACTCAACCTTTTCCCCGGACTCAAGAATCACTGCGTGTAGGTCACTTTTGTCGCCCTGGGCTTCTACGATTTTTTGGTCGAAAACAGAGATCCCTAACTTTGTAATCTTCTCCTTGGTGCCATTGTCTAAAGCACTAAACACTTGTGTACTAGTGAAAACAGACATCGAGGTACTCCAATTGTAAAGCATTGGTAATTGTCTCATTAATGTAGCTACTGAATTGTAAAGAATTCCAGTTTTCTTTCCTGCATGTTCAAACCCATGACAGAAGGGACAATGAATCACAGAATTACCCCAGAATTGATATAAGTTCCGGATCTGCAACTTGTCCAAGTTGTCAAATTGGCCTGTTGCAAACAACAACTTTTTCCCATTCAATGTATTTCCTGACTTTAAATTTACTTTAAATTGTCCTCCATTTCGTTCAATTGCAATGGCTCTATCCTCAAATAATTCAACGGTTTTGTACTGACCTAACTGCTTTCTAGCTACGTCCATTATTTGCTTGGGGGGCATGCCATCATTGGACAAAAAATTGTGAGATTCATGTGCAAATCTGTTACAAGGAGATCCTGCGTCAACACAAGCTACCTTCAATAGTGATCTTCCCAAGGCTAATGCGGCCGATAAGCCAGCGGCGGAGCCGCCAATAATAACTGCATCATATTTCATTGTTTCTTAAGATTCTGTGGCATATCAGAGCAGAATAAGCACGAAATCAGAGGTCTTTATAGTGTGAATCGATAACTACTAAAGCTTCGTATATCTTACTTCAGTAAATTTATTTGCTCACTCTTTCTGGGGCTATTTTTCTAACACTTGAAGGACTTGTCTTAAACAAAACAGGGAGTATCGAAAGGTCTTCACAAACAAGTAAGACAAGAAGCCAGGAGAGCCAACGGATTAAGCTATCCCTGCATGGTTATGTATGCTAATCAGACCATGTGTGTTTCAATGGTTTTCTAGGTTAAATGAATGTCATTTGCGACTATTCAGGGAATTTAGTAACTTAGTGGTTATTTGATTGAACTATTTTTCTTCTGCGCGAAGGGTAAAAGTTCATTCGTATGCATAATCTCCTGTTGCAACCTTGTGGCCGGCCCTTGGAACGGCGCTGTTTAGTCTGAAAGTATTGGGCGCATGGAAACAAGAACTTTGATAGCAATAACACCAGTGATGTATGGAATCTTGTGTCCCCCTTTGTGACTTCTTTACCAATGATCGGGTTGGACGTTGCTTGGTTAATCTCTCTTGAAATTGTTCAAATTCTGCTGGCAATCGATAAGATGACTACAAGGTTTTCTATGAAACTATAAAAAGTGTCAATTTTGGGATATAATTAGACATTTGACGCAGTAACTGACAACTTTTTCCTTAGAAACTTTTGAAAGCTTCCGTAACGCTGACAAAGGTGGCATTATTTGATAAGGTCATGATGTCCTGAACAAGGATACAACTTGATAGCGGGTATGTATCGGGTTTGCGCTCTGTATACCGATTTTTGCGGAAAGGGTTAGTAACACCCTGGTAAAAGTTGCAAAAAAAAAAGAAAAAGAGTGAAAAGAATCCATATCATTTGGGATTTGGTTGATAGTGCCAAACTTTAAATTCAGCAGATTAAGAGTGATACGGCACCTGTTATGTCATATTCATGACTAGCTTGAACTTGTTGATAAGACAATTTCGTTCGAATTTGAATCGAGTTTCAACAATTGGGGTGGCACCATTCCTCCACTCTTTCGATATAGTCCATTCTTTTCACGAACAATTGAATTACTGTCCTATATGACCATTTTGTGACACCCGTTTATGATGGTTTTCGATGCCCGAGGTCTTACTCTTCAAAAATGCATAAAGGCATGGAATTTCTTGCCTAATTGACCAATTCGACTAAACTCCAGCCTGAAATTCTTACAACATTTTTGCCATATGGATTAATGAACCAAAGTACCAAAGTTTAATAGAGAAAGTTTAATAGAGATAGCCTATTAGAAAATCTATAAAAAGGGCACTTTATTCCACCTGGTTTACTGAATTATCTAACCGAGCAGTTTTAGAAGATTTGAAAATGTTAAAGAGTATTGTTTTATTCGTTCACCTCATTTGTGCAGTCATTGGATTGAGTGAAATCAACATTGACCATTCCAAAGGAAACAGTCAAATGACTCTTTACGATGGGTCGAAAGAGGTAGTCAAGGTATTATCAAATACAGTTGGAAATTTAACCACCTATTCTGCTTTCTATCCTGATGGGTCCAGTGTTTCTGGAAGTGTTGGTGGTACTGCTAAAGATGGTGGCTTGACTTGGTTTACTGCGGACAATTCGGATGGAGCTGGAATTAATTACTGGCCCTCTTTGGAATCAACTGGAGAAGTAGATGAAGTTGCTGGTGAAGCCTTATCGGTAAATATTACTGTTGATGGTTCAAAATTAGTTAGATCTTACTACCTGGGTGGAAAGTTATTGAAACATTTGGACTATGTCCCAAGGTTGAAAGGTCGTGTTCTGAGGTGTGTAGGTGTTAGAGTTGGATGTGGAAACTGGTGCATTGCAGTTTCAAAATCCGTGGAAAATTCCAATTCGTCAGTCTTATATGAAGACGCTACCGGTAAATTAGTTTCTTGGTAAACAATGTGGATCATAAAGATCCCTATTATTTTGATGTTTCTCTCTCTATATTCAATATATGTGTTCCTGTAAAAATATGTTTGGCGCTGTTGGAATTGCAAATTTAATTCACGCAACCAGTAGTATATATTACCACATTTAATTTGTATAATAACATCTTTGGAAATAACCATGGAAGTATTCGGTAAATATTCGGTTAATGAAAGCTTAACTTTGTTTCCAAGCTGTCAAAGATAACTCTTAGGCGGCTCCACCAATCAACCTGCATATAATATAATATTGCATCCTGACTCCACGCATACTCCAGTATTAGCTGTTATAATATTAGCTGATATCATGCACTCATTACTCGTCGATTAGCATCAGATGACACACATCATGAAGATAGAAGAGATCTCAAAATCTCCAAGATTGAACTAAGAATAAGATAGTTAAATATTAAATTTTTTTAATAAAATATCATCAACTTGTGAAAACCACAATGTCTCCAATAAATCTGGATAATATTGAACTTATTAAGGAGGCACTTTTGAACAACAACTCACAAATATCCCTCTTCAGGGAGAATATGGATTACTATCCATAAGTTGAATAGTTGAGTACTTGCTTGATTGTTCTAGGCAACATATATTTACCAGTATGGTATTAATGAACGTTGAAGCCGCACCTCGCGCCTCTTGACTTCAAAAATCTTTTTCAGCTGTTAACATGGATACTAAGCGAAAGAGAAACAGAGTACCTAGGACATGTTCATGCTGCAGAGCTGCCAAGAAGAAATGTGATCGAAAAGAACCCTGCTCAAGATGCATAGAGGAGGGAACGGAGGACTTATGCCATTATACTGCTCAACCAGCTCAAAGTCTTGTCAAAGCTGAATCGCAAGTGGAGTTATTGAGGAATCAAATTCGAGAATTACAGAATAAGATGGAATCGTTACAAGGATTTGAAGAAAAGGAGGCGTTCCACATGGCTAAAAAATTAGAGACCGATGGATTTAAAGAGGCCGACAAAGGGTCGTACAGGAGTTATAAGGATTTTATATTTACAGGTATTAAGGACTATCAATTGATGGGATGGGGCCCCTCATCTTATATGCTTTTAGTCACAAATGACAAATTTGCCGGTAGACCATTTTCAGGCTACCTTCAGCAACAGTTACAAGCATTTGGTTCTAATAAGGAAAATTTGGGTTCTGAATGTTTCGAGAGTGATTTCAATCTCACCGAAAAGCTCCCAGTTCTTCCGAGCTCGAGGTTGATAAGTATACTCGTGAACAGATTCTTTACTTTATGCTACCCTTTTGCCTTATTTTTGGAACGTGACATTCTTTTAGGTGAATTCAACAGTGTTCTTGATGATGATCATTTTGCCAATGGTTGTATAACCAAACGACCGGCTGTTGTGTGCCTCTTGCTAATACTTTTAAGATTCTCTATAATCACACTCTCCAGTACCGATTCCATCAACATGCAGTTGAATGAAGAACATATCAATTCAATAACTTATCCTAAATTTGCAAAGTACTTACTTCTTCATCCTAACTACAATGGCACTAATATTAGAAGACTTCAAGCGATGATTCTTTTAAAGCTTTATTCGGATCATTGCCCTGAATACCCAGGAAACATCACCAATAACGATTTTTTGGTCTCCATCGCATGTCATCTAGGTAGAACAATTGGAATTACTAAAGGACTTAAGAACCTACATTTTATTAACGCTGAGCAAGCCTCTTTGTGGAAACGAATACTAACATACCTTTTATATATTGATGCCCAGAATGCTCTTCATTGTGGATTCTTGTTAAATCTCCCGGAAGTTGATGATTCAGACTTGCTCAATGATGTGCCATATTCAGCATTTTACGGTGATCTTTTGCGTTTGGTGACAGTTTGTAGGAAAACGGTCACCGCGATAAACGGCAGTGGCAAAGTGGATATGAAAGAGCTTAGGCAGCTCAAGTCAATTAGTAAACAGAATTGGTCAGAAAAGGAAAAGTCTTTAAGGGAACGTTTGAATTTCGAACCGCTACAACTGGATGGAACAATTAACGTTGACTACGCCTTTGATGTGGAATTAAAGCAAATGTGGGCCCAATTGACCTACTCGTGTGCTTGTACGATGTATTTGCAAACACAACAGGAAGAGTACTTTTTTGAAACCTGCAAAATAAGCAATGATCTCTCCGAATTTGCAGTCCAGTTTATCGAAAATTGTTCGGTAGCGCCAGAGTTACTGACTGTTGTAGCACCATATGTCTGGCTACCTTTAAGACATTGTGTCATATTCTTAGCTGGTACAGTAGAGAGAATAAATGAGAACGAAGATTCACGATTACTGCTTGAGCTACAATCAAACGTGGGCCTCAATGAAAGTGTTATATTGGAGTTGTTGGAGAGGCTATTTCAGCACGTTACTCGAATATCTACAACGACTCACTGTTGTTACCACTTAAGCCGGATACTCAGGATAATTAATAACAGATTCGAAAAAATGGGAGCAAGGTGTCAGGAAGAAACCCCTGAAAGATTGATGACTGAGATCGACCGGTTCTGGGCACAAAGTATTGATTTGGATCTCTCCTATGAACAGTATCTTGTTAGCTTGAGCCTCGATCCAGATCCATTTGCGAACATTTAGCTTCATCAAAACATAAAAGGCATATATTTCAAAACTAATTGCTACACAAACTAAATATACTTTTCTAACCATTCGATTAAAAGACTGGCATCTTCAGAGAAGAAATTGTATCCATAAAATCTTTCAGATGATCCTTCAATCCAATAAAGCTCTTTTTCCTTGGAAGCAAGGCTTTGGTAGATATTTTCAACATCTTTAACATCAGTACGAAAGTCATTACGAACCTGGAACACTTTAGTTGGTACTTTCACTCCATGACCATAATGTTCAGGGTAGAAATCATCAAGCGTATACCCGTTGACCTCTTTCAATTTTTCATTGAAATAGTCAATACTTTCGTTTTCCGGCAAACCAGCATTCTGAGCTATTTTCTTAATGAAATAGTAAATAGATATGGGCTGAAGTCCAACCATTACTTTGACATCTTTGAAAATTTCAGGGTTTTGCCCCATAGCAACAATGGTTGAGTTGAATCCCAAACAAATACTTACTAAACCAAGCCTCATATTCTTAGTATCAGATCTGGATTTAATATACTTGATAGATGCCACCACATCTCTAGATTCTTTGAGTCCAAGGGTGACATTTCCACCTTGTCCTTGCCCACTTAACCCATGGTTACGAAGATCATAAGCAAGAATATTATAACCATTCTCGTGAAGTGATTTGTAATAAGGGATAAAGTTGACTTCAAAGCCACCGAAGTTGCCATGTTGAGGAAGATGGCCCGCATAACCATATCTATTACCAGGCATGAAATGATTGCAGATTACAACCTTATCTGAGCTTTTGGCTGGTATAAACCATCCCTCTAGCTGAACACCATCATCTGCAGTAAAAAAAACGTCTTCGTATTCCAAGCCATATTCCAGGGGTCTTCTAAAAACTGGACTTCTTTCTCCATTCCTAAAGAAGCTCACCACCCCATCAATGATCTCTCTTTCGTTATCTTTTAAAGCTATCATTACTACTTAGTTTTCAAATTAATCTTAATATTATAAGCTTTCCACTTAGAAAGGAAGGAAATTGGGAAAACTGCTGAATTTATATACCCAGAGACAAAAATCATGTTATTGCTTTCTGGCAAGCCTGCGCATTTAGCGGTTTTAAGGAAACATTATTAGCGGAAATAGCGGTTTTAAGATACATCGCAAGCTCCAAAAGAAACCAAATCAATGTGTCAATTATCCACGATTACTAAGAATAGAGTAAGTTTTCAGCCAAATTAGTATATACGTACATTTTATAGCATCTGATGATATAATTATTAATGTACCTTGTCTATATATTCTTGATGTAAAGTTATAGAGCTGTCATAATCAGATTGATTAGTTGGAATAGATTCAATGAAGGATATCTTTATTAAACAGTAAACTTCGGTTTAAAGTCGTTATCAGTTAAACAATTATTAAGATATCCGTATCGCTATATAATTAATCCTTGGATCACTTATGTGTTGGAATGCCGATTTGGGATCCCTTATATAGGAAGAAATACTACGTTGTTATTTCAACACGAAGTGGGTTGTGTTGATGAGGCTCAGAAAGGAAAAGTTATTGAGCAAAGATCCCGGTGAAACTCCTTATTATTATGATTAGGGATTTCAAAGAAGGTTTAGCACCCGCCGTTGCGTTTATGCTTGAGGCAATACGGGAACCTATAGACGGACGCATAAGGAAAGACATTTAGTAACTATGTACCCTAACCTAATACTAGCATTGAATATAAACCTTTCATAGCTTCTAGCACATAATGCCAATTAATAGCTACATATCTAATAAAAACAGAAGACAAAAATTTGTAATAGGGAAGATTAATGGGGTAGACTTTTTGCAGCCATTTGTTGGCGCGGGAACTGATGAGGGAGATCGGAATTTTTTAGGTAAAGTGCGTAAACTATGGTGATGGGTAATTTTTTTTCCCCAGTTTACCCAAAAGATTATTTTTTTTTTTTGGCATCATCGCAAAC
>JAKTXB010000042.1:0-45022 GCA_030582355.1 Yamadazyma spencermartinsiae | reverse complement strand
TAGAGATATGAGACAAACCGTTGCTGTTGGTGTTATCAAAGCTGTTGAAAAAGATGACAAAGCCGGTAAAGTCACCAAAGCCGCTCAAAAAGCCGCTAAGAAATAAGCTAATTAACCGGGTTTTGGAAATGCTTCCCTTGTGGAAGGTTTTCTTTTTTTAGTGTTTAGTTTATTAATATATATGTTGAATAAAATTCTTTTAAAAATATATTTCTTTACTATATAATGTAATGTGAGCGTGGCTTGCAATCCGCGATGCCAAATTTCAGGTACCGAAATTTTCTGAAATTTAACGATCGTTTACAACAACATGGATTACATCAATAAAGGGGCCAAGTTGGTCTTTGATGATGCCCCTGAGAGAGACTATAACCACGCTACTGATAGTAATTACAAGCGGTTAAGATCTGAAGCTGATAAGCTTTATAAAAAAAGACATGAATTATCTCAACAGTCTCAAGCGGCTTATAAAAGTGGAGATGGACAAAAAGCTCATGAACTTAGCGAAGAAAGTAAAAAGATCTTAGATAAGGCCGAGGATTATAATCAAAAAGCTGCTGAATATGTGTTTAGAGAGAATAATGCCGATTCTGCCGAAGATGAAATTGACTTACATGGGTTGTATATCAAAGAAGCAGAATTCTTTTTGCAACTTCGAATTGTACAGTTTGTTAAGACAAACCAAAGTCATTTGAATGTAATTGTAGGGAAGGGATTACACTCTAAAAATGGAATTGC
This sequence comes from Yamadazyma spencermartinsiae, assembly GCA_030582355.1. NCBI lineage: Eukaryota > Fungi > Ascomycota > Pichiomycetes > Serinales > Debaryomycetaceae > Yamadazyma > Yamadazyma spencermartinsiae. Next base: position 44,284 of record JAKTXB010000042.1, on the reverse strand, counting down.
CAAATTGAAACCAGCCATTGATGAAATGTGTGACGAAAGTCGGTTGAAACATCATATTGATCCTCATAACTCGGGGGTTTTGGTTATCAATTTGGCCAATACCTCAGTAGATCAGCTTCCTTCCAGATGGTTGAAATTGAAACCATCAGATGGAGCTTATGATAGTCCCTCTGGACCTCTGTACCAACAACACGGTGGAAGTGGTCACCACAATGCTCAACAACAACATCATAATAATAATAATGATATGGGTAAAGGAATTGCCGGGTTGCTTATTAAGCTTGTATGCTTCTGTTTGAACAGTAAATAGACTTCAATGTGTATAACATGTTTTCTTTTTTAATATATGTATTATTAACATCTATATAATAACAAAACAACTAACAACCACAACTAGTGGAATCACTTTCTAAATGAATATTAATAGCATCATTATAATCATCACTGACATCATTCCCATTGGCATCATTCAACTCTTCTTGTTGTAATGCCATCTTAGCCACCACCTCAAAAGCGCTTTCGACGTTAATGGCATCTTTAGCACTGGTCTCAAACACGGGATAATTCAATCCTCCCAACTGATTATTGGTGATATTATTCAATTTTTTCTGTAAAGATGGGATTTTTTTCGATTCATCCACATCAATCTTGTTCCCTATTATAATAAATGGGAAATCCTGAGGATTGCTGACGTTAGATTGAACCAAAAATTCATCCTTCCAACTAGATAAATTATTTAAAGATTTCTCATTAGTAACATCGTAGCACAACACACAACAATCAGCTCCTCTATAAAAAGCTACCCCCAAACTTTGGAATCGCTCTTGCCCTGCAGTATCCCAGATTTGTAAGCTTACTTGTTTGTTATTATCAATAGCAATGTCTTTAGTTAAAAAGTCGGCTCCAATGGTGGCTTTGTATTGATGACTGAATTTATTGTTGACAAACTGCTGCATCAAAGAAGTCTTCCCAACTCCTGAGTCTCCCAAGATGATAACTTTCAACAAGGTTTTCTTTCTTCCGGACATAGTTCCGTTGGTCTTAAGTTATAGAACGAGAGAAGTAACTGTATAGTTAGATTTATCCTTATTATCTGTTGACGGGCTGGCCAAAAGGTGCGGGTTTATGTGCAGGATATGACGATTGCAAAATGAACCATGAAAGGCTGAAGGTGAAGAGATTGATAGTAACAACTAGAGAAGAAGGAGGAGAGAGGGTTGGAATGGGCAACAAGATGACAACGTTGTATATAGAATGAATATGGAAAAAAAGCAGGTGAGAAATCAATTAAGTACGAGTTGGAGGGAAGTATATAGTCAAGCTATACTGAGTATTTTGGAACAGTATAGAATGGGTTTGTGGTTTAAATATCACAAATGAAGTTTGTAAAATCTCTTTAGCTCTTTCGATAAAGATGAGGTGGAACAGTTTATTTTTGAATATTTCATTATGGATCCTTGTGTTTTTGGTGCCTGTTAACCCCTACGTTCTTCCTGAATCTTCCATAATGGTCAAAGGCAATAACGATATTAATATCAGTATAGTCAAACGAGACCAATTCACTAAACCCGAAGCGGAATTGTTTAGAAAACTCTACTTTCAAAATAATATGGTGGCATTTTCATTTTCGGGGGATGGCGATGATGATCAACAGGATCTGGAGTGTTATGACGATACTTTACCTACCAATATCATTATTCACAAAGGAGAAAGATGTAGAGAGACTGACAAACAAGTAGTAGACGAGTTGAGGGAATGCTCTAAAGGTATGGGCGATTCTAAAATGAGTTATTCGATAGTGGAAGAAAAAGATCTCTTTGGTTTTAAGCTGGATGTAACTGATCAAGAAGCCATTGAAATTCAGTCTTTGCAGAAGAAGATTGTCAAGAATTCCATCACCCAATTTCTTGACAAGTATAATGACGTAGTTTATGTAGTCAACGGAACCGAGTTAAGTATTTGAGTCATTGCTAGGGTTTGATAATATAGAGTTCTATGTTCGACTTTAGTTTCGCTTTAATAACTGTCTACACTAAGCTCTAAATAAAAGTACTAAGCACTAAACACTAAGCACTAAACACTAAGCACTAAACAATAAGCTATACTACACTATACCTACCTTATACAATATACATAAACTGAAGCAACTATTATATCGCTTCACTCATTTCTACACACATTGTTACTATTTAAACCGTCATCTCGCCTCTCACATTTAATCTAACAGTAATTTCACAGTTATTTCATACTAAGCTCATAGTAAGAAAGACACACTCAATCCTCACCAACTTCGCACGTCGTTCAAAAAATGAAAAATTATAATCCACGAGCCAGCTTCCAATGTCAAAGTCTCAGAAACCTGTAAGACAGGATTATATCGCCAAGGTCCGGTATATCAACAACTTACCGCCTCCCCCTTTGAATCCCAAATTCATTAAATACGATACCACCGATGGCAAATCAAACCAGCAAGAAAACGATGAATTATTGACGTCTTTATTCAGAAAGGACAATTTCAAGTGTTTGATTGAAAACATCGATGAGGAAAATGGAATGAACTTGAACTTAATAAACAACCCGGGTGTTTTAGATAACCAGGATTACTCTTCTATTATTAAGGCCAAGTCTGAGCTGGTGGATTTGCATCCTAAAGACCGGATTTTATTGAGAGATGCTGGGATTGGGAAGATTAATAAAAAAGATCCTGAAGTATCGTTTTTAAGAAGAACTGAATACATTTCTGAGAGAGCGGTACTGAAAGCTTCAACCGGAGGGGATGATGATGAACAATCGGCTGTAAAGGAACAAAAATTCGACGGAGAAACACAGTTAAAAGCCATCGAAAATACTTTTGAAGTTGCCCAAAAGTCTTTAAAGAATTTAAAGGAATTGAAGCATCCTTCCAAAAAGCACTTAAAAGCTGTCAATACCTGGCAATTGTTACCTGATACCTCTATGATGGATTCTAGGTTCTTGACTATCAAATTCAGTGGATCTGCTTCTATACATAGAGAATTACAAGCGTTAAAGAGGCAACAAGCTGGTGAATACGACGAAGACCTTCAAAAGAAAATTGTCGAAAGCTCTTTGTTCAAGCCTATTACCAGTAATGATGGAGAATGGATGTCATTATATCAATTTCATAATCCTCATGATCAGGCTCATGAGGAAGTCTCCAAATTATATGATAGATTAAATTCTCAAGAACCAGAGAAACCCAACAATTTAGTTAACGACGACGATAATGAAGAATTCAAATTCAAATTCAATAAGAATTATGATATGAATTTCCAGAAATTCTCCAAACCAAATGAAGAAATAGCCATTAAATTTATATCGGAAAACAATGGCGAGAACAAGAAAAGAAAATTGGCATATTACTATCCCATCAATGGTAAGATTGATTTGAAGAAGTATAGAACTTCTGGGAACAATCAAATCAACAAGTTTGTTAAAGAGAGCACATACGACATGGTTAATTATAAATTAAGAGAACCTACTACTGATGAAATGAGAAAAATGGATAATGTTAGAAGTGAGTTCGACCCTATGGAATATGAAGGTGAAGAAGAACAAGAGCCAGAACAAGAGCCAGAACAAGGGCCAGAAGAGGAAGAAGATGAAGGGCCGGCACAAGGAGACGAAGGACAAGAGCAAGAACAAGAACAAGCTAACGGAGGAGAAAATAACGAGGATAAGCCATAGTAAATATGTAAAATTAAGTATGTATACTACACAATAACACAATCAGTTTTCTTACCCTTTTTTTGAGAGTCTTTCTTCTTAGACTCAGTATTCTTTTTCTTTGCTTTAGACTGCTTGGGCTGTTGCTCAGGAGGCTTTTGCTTCTGGTACGATTTTTGAAGGTTTTCAGCATACTTTTTATCGTCCTCTTCTTGCAATTGTTTGATCAATTTAAGGTTCTCATCTTCTATGGTCATATTATTAAAGTCTTGTGTTGTGTCTTCGAGAACTGGCAAAAAATCACCAGTAAAGAATAAATCGTCTTTCCCACTTATAGAAATTAAAGATTGCCATACAATCTTGGTCCCATTGGTGAAACTTGTATCCGTCAATAACAAGTAAAAATCATTCTCACTTTTTTTATACAATGTGTTGAAATGGTTATTACGGAAGAAAATGATAAGGTCGTCATTACCAAGCTTCTCATTCAAGACTCTAATTCCATAGTCTGTTAACTGTGTAGAATTGTCATTCAACCACTCTTTAACTTGTCGATCGTCTTTACTGAGGAGATAATCTTGAATGGAGTCAAAATACTTCAATTTTTCAAATTTGTCTACCAACTCGTGATTCTCTGGGCCAATAATCCACCCATGATGCATAGTCAAATCAAAGATGTTGAATAGCTCAAGGGCCAAATCCATTTCGAATTCTCCGTTGCTTAAGTTAGGGTTTACAGACAACCCGGTGTGAAGTAAAGGCAAGCTTTCCAAAAGATTATCGAGGTCATAATTGGTCTTTCCTTCCTTGCCATCCTTTCCATCTTTGAATTTTACCATCAAATCTCCGAGTCTAGATAACAACTCCTTTAAGGTAATTGAGGATCTCTTATATAAGAACCCTCGAAACGATAACAGTTCTTCTAACAAGTCTTCGTTATCAGCCCCATTAAGCTGGTTATTCCGATTCTGGATCTCAGCTTTCATCATTAATGTGTTGACTAACGCTATCAAAGGACATGGCCCATTTATGTCTTGCAACAAAATCGGAGTTTGAAGCTCATAATCGGTCCAGGTGATTATCTTGATTCCAAAATCTATTCCCTCCATTTTCAAAATTGGGGTGGTCAATTGCTCTTCTAGCGGGATGTTTTACCTCAATGAGTGGTAAATGAGCCAAATGTGTTTCTATTTAGCGTCAATTGATACGAATCGGCCGGAGTTCTTGAATATATAAACAGTGGATGACGCAGGAGGCTGAGAAATGCGAGCGCAGCTGCAAAAAATAATCGATCTAACCGTTGATAAGGAGAATACGGAAGAGTACGGAGACTTTAAGGAGAGTGGCACAAAATATCATAAGGAGTTATGGTGGTTTACAGTCAAACAATTGTATACAAATGGTAAATGAATTTATGGAAATGGGCTAAACTATATAAGACTGACAACATAATACACAAGTCCACCAAGAACCGAAATAGCTGCAAAAATTGATAAATTACATTTCAACGATTCTAGAGCAATAATCTTAGCGATATCATCGTCTATAGGAGCTCTGCTCAAAGTCAATTGTCTATATTCGTTGTTGACACTTACGCCGGCAGGAATTGACAGTTCTACTGGGTATAACATATCACATAACTGTTCCAATTTGGCGATTTTGGAGCCGATTTTAAAATAGTTAGGATCTTCTACTTTAGATTTGTGGTTGAGTTTTCTTAAATATGTTCTGAAGATTCTGATAACCCCAGGGAAGGTTCTACTGTCTAAAATCAATCTACAAGTGGTACCTCTCCTAATTTTGACGTGTTTGTATAAGACATCAGGATTATTGTAAACCATTTCCAAAGTAGCAATGGCCATAACTTGAGGAATAGCACAGAAATTGAATGATGAAGGTTCTTTGACCATCGACAAATACGTCAAAACATCTTCTACTTCACCTAATGCATTTAATACCAATTCACTAATACAATGTATTCCTTGAATCTTATTCTCTGGTTTAACAAAGTCTGGTAATTTATCAATGTACTTGGACCAAATTTCCTTGGGCCAGAATGATCTCCCATCGTTCAAATCTTCGTTATAGTCTCTAATAATGTTGGCCTTTTGTAAAAACAACCCCATGGAATTTGCTTTAGCATAATTATTATTTGCTACAGAATCATCAGAAAACTTGGCCAAGATGAATAATTTAGTTAACCCTTCACCAACAATGCCCGCCACATAATGACAGTATAAATCGTAGTCTTTTATAGTAGCCACACCTTCGTTATTGAACTGTTCGTCTAAGATATAATGAGCCATCCCATCCCCCATTCTCTTAGAAATACCTTTCAACACATCTTGATAATGAGGCTTCAATTTATGGAATTCGGTCAAAATAGTGGTGAATTCCACTAACACCACTCTATCTCTCTCCTTTTCATCAACCTCGTGGTAACTATATTCCTTTAAATTCAATTTGTCAGCAAAAGATTTAAGCCATGGTACCTTAACTTTAGGATCAATGGACATGTCATCTTCCACAGTATCTAAAGCTCTTAGCAATAAATAGAAAATCATCACCACATCCTTTAATTCTGGATGCAATTCATCAATAACGGCTGCAAATGATCTGGAAGTTATAAACAACAATTCGTAGCATCTTTTTAAAGAGGCTGTTTGTTTAGTAGGATCTCTTTTATAAGGGGCACTTCTAAAGCCCAACATTTGGATCACCGCTTGGAGCTCGGTAGGATGTGTTAACAATGGCACGATCTTGCTTAACTTACCCATGGCAACCTGTATTTTTGATTTTATAAAAGTTTGGAGACTAATTAATTGAAGAGAGAAGGATTTTCAAGTTCGTCGTTCATCGTATAGAATCAAATCGGGTCGCGCACTTAAACGGCTATACCTACTATAAAAGATAACGGTTATCTTTAAATGTCAGGAACAGATACTTAGGGTGAATGATGTGCTATCGGAGCCCAACATCCAGGTAGGGGACCATCCATGCTCCATGGCTGATGTTTCATATGGAGGTAATTGAGTCACTGTATTACACTATTTAATCTATTATATACTAACACTCATACTACTTTACATTTTCAATTTTTTCAAACCATTTTCTAGCAGCTTTGATATTCTCCAATACTATCAATTCTTCTTTATTACTACCATAGTTTCCAGGTTCTTGGTTGTCTTTCAAAACAATCATGATGAACATATTCTCAGTTAACACGTCTATGAAAAATTGGGTGTCATTGCTGCCTTTAATAATCAAATTATTAAAATTGGTTCTTAATTTGGAGATGGATTGTTTATAAGTTTTGATGACATTAGATATTTTCTCAAATCTTTTAGGGTCCAAATTATCCAACCCGTTTTGGTTGGTCTCCTCAAGGCTCTTAGTGCTCTGCTTGATAGAATTGGTCGAAGAAATCACTAAAAAGGTGGTTTTTTCAAACAAAATAATCTCTTCAGCATCGAGGATTCGATTGAATTTTAGCAAATTTTCATTAAAGAGGTTCATATTAGGGATCAATGAGCATACTATTTGAGACCACGCTTTATATAAACTTTCATTCCAAATAGACGTAGGGAATCCAATCAATTTGAATTGGAAAGGATTGGAGATTTTTTGTAATTTATCCATCATAATATTAAATAACTCGTCTCTTTTGTCAATCTGAACTAAATCCATCTTGTGTAGCAACACAAATACTTTGGCTTCTGGACTGAATTTCTGTAAATTGGTTAAGGATTTAATGAAAATTTCAATATCTTTATTGATGGATTTGGATTCCACGTCAAAAACATGGATTAACACTTGAACAAACTTGAATATATGATCTTTCTGACTGGTGAAATAGTTATCCATAAAAACATCTTGACCTCCACAATCCCATAAATTTAATGTCATGTTTCCCAAGAATCTTAAATGGGAATGTTCTACATCAATAGTGGCCCCCAATCTTCTAGTATCAAATGCGGAATAGTTGGAAAAGATAATTGATCTCATGGAAGATTTTCCACTTCCACTTCTTCCCATTAACAATAATTTTTTTCTGGACGACGACATGGTGGTGTAGGGTACAGAGTGGTTTGCTAGGATTTGTAATGGCTGGAGTATTTCCTTATCATCGGCGCGAAGTGACACAAAATGGGACTGATGGTGCTAGCCCTCGCACGAATGTCTTACTATGTGCGATGAAGAAGAGACTAGAATAAGACAAACGATTGGACTAACAAATGAGAACTGGATACAATAGAATGGATTTTATAAAAAAATGTACTAAATAAGGATTGGATATGAAATGTGTATAAAAACCATAAGTATTTATAACATAGTTAACATGATGAGAATATTCAGACTTTTGCTCCTAATGCCCCATAGATCATGTGCAATATGTGCAATATGTGCAATATGTGGAAGATGAGTCAAGCTATGTGAGACATATGAGATGTGGCCCTATGATAATTCGTGAACCTGCATCACCTATGTTGAAACTAAACTGCACTGTGTTATATTCTTTGTGCGTTCCATAGTATGCTCAGCTTGGAGCAGTGCACTACACTATAAATAGTGCACTGAAACAGCACTCAACATCACAAATCTAGCTAATCATTATAACACCCCTTTCTGAATTCTACTGTTCTCCTTTCCGCTCTCCTTTCCGCTCTCTTTTCCGTTCTACTCGTTCCGATGGGGAACTTTCTTGTCGTAATTAATTACGTGCATTCCTCCACCAACGTTCACATCTCACGTTGCCTATTGTTTTACGATGGAAATCGTAACCGTTGCAATTCAACGGATGTTGTCCACCGAAAAGAATTCAAACAGTCGCCCTACGGCAAGAAGTTCATTTCGCAGACATTTGTCGATTGTAATATCAGTGAACCCCCACCGTATAACATTGGGTTACCTCGCATGGCCGCCCAATCGGGTTTGTTAATTACTTGCATATTCTGCAGCACTTTCAATTGCAAAAAAAAAGTGACACAAACAGAAAAACTATTGTCATTAGAAACGTGGAATCTTAATCCTAGTCTGTGTAGGGACTTGACAATAAGGGGTTAACGAGCCATTGTTGCTATAACGGCCACGATGGAGCTGATGTCCTATTTGCCGTATGGCTCCAAACTATAAAACTGAGCCATTGCCCACCAAACTCTAACTCACCTCTCACTCAACTCTCGTTGGAACAACTCTCTAGAAAATGTTATTAATATGGTTGATGCTTTTAGTATCGGCGATGGGGCATGCCATCCCCGGATCCAATTCAATCAAGAAGCAATTGAATAAAAGAGAAGAGATCGATTTGATCGATCAAATGTTTGACGCTTTGCCGTTCTCAGACATCGACTACATTAACAAGCACTTAAAAACCTTGACTGCTTTCAATGGATCTGATTGTGATGCTTGTAAAAACAAAATCAAGTACGCCAGAAACTTGATTGACCAAGACTCTTCCAAGCAACATTTGATCAGTTACACGTTGTTTAAATATTGTCTTGCTATGAACAAGAATGATCCTACTAAGTGTGACACTGTTGATTTTTTCATCACCACTCAAACTAATTTGACGGAATATGCTATTAACTCGTTTGATTCGGGCTTTGGGACCGAGACGTCCGTCAATATGTTTGACAATGATTTCATGCACATGTTGAGAAATTTCAATTTATCTAGTGAATTAGATTTGGAATATTATTGTTACTATAAAGGTCTGGCCTGTGACTTACCAGAGACTCCGGATGTTGATGCCATGTTTGATCTCGACTCCAAATGGCCCGCTAAACAACCTCAACATTACTCGGAGCCAAACTATGGGGTGGAGCCTAAAGATCGGGAATTATTCAATGTGTTACACTTCACTGATTTCCATACTCAGTTAAGATACACTGTTGGTTCGGAAGCTAACTGTTCAGTGGGTATCTGTTGCTTACCTGAATCCTATAACGAAGACTTGCCTGATATGAAAGACTACAATTTCACCTCCCAATACTATTCTATCAATCCTTCTTTGAACAGCATTGAATATTCCTTCTACCAAAATGCTCACTATGATGAAGATGGAAATTATGTCAAGGGAGAAAACTATGACTTAGTAGGTGGTAGAGGTTATGATTCTGTGGTGTTCCCAGCCTCTACTTTTGGTGGATATGTCTGTGATGCTCCTGAGGTGTTAATTGATAACACCTTAAGATATATTTCTACCATCAAAGACCAGAAGAACTTTGAGTTCAGTTTGTTCACCGGTGATTTGGTGGATCATGACAAGCTCCATTGTACTCCACAAGTAACTAAAGAAGCCGAGGTCTTGGGGTTCAAGTTAATGAAACAACATTTAGGAGACCTTCCTGTGTTCCCAGCGCTAGGAAACCATGACACTTTCCCATATGGACAATTGGCTCCTCAACATATGGACCCAAATAACTCTTATCAGTATAATACCGAGTTAATGAGCGAGATCTGGATTAACGATGGTTGGTTACCAGAAAGTGAAAGAGCCGACATTAGACAGCATTACACGGGATTCTCTACCACCACAAGCAGAGGATTAAAGGTAATTAGTTTGAACTCCAATGCCTATTACCAGAAGAATTTATGGAATTACATTAATTTGAGTGAAACTCCTGATCCTTTCGGGCAATGGCAATTCTTAATCGATGAGTTAGTGGAAAGTGAACAGAACCAGCAAAGGGTATGGATCTTAGCTCATATTCCCTCTGGTGACCCAGACGTTTTACCAATTCAGTCTAGAATCTTTGCTAAGATTATTGAAAGATTTAGCCCTTTCACAGTGGCTAACATCTTCTTTGGTCATACCCATAGAGATCAGTTCAAAATCTTGTTCTCTTCGAAAAATCCAGAAGAGGTGGCCAACATGGCTTGGATCGCTCAATCTGTTACCCCAGCCTGGGATTTGAACCCTTCTTTCAGATACTATGAAGTGGAAGACAAATCCTTCAACGTCAGAAACACTTACAGTTATTACACCGAATTGAATGAGACTTTTGTCAATGGTGGAGCAGAACCTGAGTGGATCACGGGGTATTCTCCAAGAGAAGTTTACGATCCTAACAATACATGGCCCGAAACTGCTCCAATCAATGGAACCTTCTGGAATGAATATGTATTGAAGAAGTTATCTGACCCCACCGATATCGCAACCAACCAATTGTATACGGACTTGCAATATCGTAGATCTCCTTACGTTCCACAATGTGACAACAAAACTGAAATCACCACCGATTGTTATAACAACAATTTTTGTGTATGTGGAAACTTCTTATCTGAAGATTTCATTCGTTGCCAAAAAGACGACTAAGAAATATAATGTTCATTAAATATTTACTACAATGCAAATTTTAGACGCTTCAACTACTTTCTTCGTCTTCCTCGTCATCGTCAAAAGAATCCTCATCTTCGTCTTTGTCTAGAACAGATTCAATGTCCTGACTGGTAAGCTTTATATTTTCAGTTTCCCAACTCTTCAACTCTTTACTATCAGCCAAATCACCACCAGTGATAACTCTAATCAAATTCTGTCTAGAGGTCTTGGAAAGCTTAGTGAAGTTGATACGAGTTCTGGTAAACTCCTGGGTTTCTGGCAGATGTCCTATGCTTTGCCCCACCCTAACCAAAGTTTCAATACACGAATTAGAATTGGTGACTAAATCCGAATCGAATTGAAATCTACTCCGTTCAAATAGTAATACCACTGTTGATCCTCCAAACTTGAAATAGCCTACTTCTTCTCCTCGTTTAATGGTATCACCAGTTTCCTTGGTCAAAATAGTGGAGCCAACCATCATGGCTCCAATAGGAATCATCACCACTGTTCCAAAGGCCTCAGTTTTAATTGAAATCAATACACGAACATTTTCTCCAAAAACGTCCAACTCTGACCTGATCGCCATTGGATTAACAGTATAATACTCTCCATCAATAAACTTGATACTTTGAATAACCCCGTCAACTGGTGAATGGAATCTATGGTAGTCCTGAGGGGCCAATCTAAAGATCCCTAGGGCACACTTTTCATGTTTGTAGATGTCGGTATTTTCCAAATTCTCAAAGTTACCATTGAATAATTTGGAAATCGTAAAGTTCCGTCCCTTTATCCATAACTCTGTAGCTTTGGTCACGGTATTGAACACCACACATCTACAGTCAGCTGGGGAACAAGCAACGCCTTTATTGTCTTCAGCTTCCACGGGTCTAGCATTGGGCTTTAATTTCCTGTAAAAGAAATCGTTGAAGGTTTTGTACTTGGAGATGTCCTGTTCTAAGCAGTCAGACAAATCAAGTTTATGGAACTTTACAAACGAAGCGATATCGTTTTTCGTTTCAGGATGATCGAATTTGATTCCTTGTTTTACACTCAATCTTTTAAGCAAGCTTCTAACTTTACTCTTTCTTGCGGAATCTAATCCCTTGTATAATAACCTTATACCCAAACGAACATAAATACCCATTTTCTCTTCTAAAATTATCCCTGTCATTCTATCTTGAACCAAGATATTAGCAGAATTGGACCCCAATTGATACTTTCCATAACTGATCTTAATAAGCACCTTGGTGAACCATCGTTTCGAAGCAAGCTGAGGAGTCACGTATGAAGAAACCAATAGCTTATTGACAATACTCCAGTCTTTAGAACCACATATGGCAAAATGAGTCACGATATCTCTGTCTTGTTTGTTTGTTAATTTTTTATTGAGGCAATTGGGGCACTTCTCTATTTCAAATAATTTGGTATCACTATCATTTTCGGAGCTTATATAGCTCTCCAAACAGTCACAAATCTGGCCAATTGTTAAGGTATCACCACCCCATGGCAGCTTGCCATAGTTTTCAAAGAATTTATTAACCACTTTGTCGCTATCATCACATCCCAAGGCGTCCAACAAAGAGATTAGTTCGATGAAATCATATGATTTCAGAGTGTTGACGTCCTTATCTGTTTCCACATCACTTAAACTATATTGATCCAACAACCTAGTCCAAAAGCTTCTTCTCAAGTTATCGTATGTCTCATATCTGACTCTTATTTTCAATTTAGGCTTGCATTCACTTTGGTACTTCGAATCCTCCAATTTGAGCGATAAATCCATAGTCTTGAATTTAGATGTATCTGAAGGCTTCATTACCAATTTCTTTCTAATCAATTTCTTTTCCACGGATTCCACCAAATTATTTTCTTCCACTATGGAAATATTCCTATTAGATGGAGCATCACTGTCTGTGAACTCATCCTTTGATGCTATAGTGTCAGTAGAGAGCCCCAACTTGGGGAACGGGTATGACTTATTAGAACTTGCTGTAGCCGATTTTGTTAAATCTTCTAAGGGTATGGAGATGTTTGCAACATCATCATGCAATGAGATCCGATCCCTGTCTAATACTAGGAAATGGACGTCAAAATTCTTTTCGTTTTCAAGAACCTCAAATGCTAGTCTTTCGTTAAACACTGGATTCAAATTGTGACGCTTCCAACTAGTTCTAACAGTCTTCTTCCCGAAAGTCACCACAACAAACGGGTCCATATCAAATCTACCCATGCCTCCTAATCTTCGTTTCAAAGGTAAATCTGAACATGACACAATTTCTAAAAATAAAACACCTGCAACTTTTCGGTTCTTAATTTCAAACGTTTTCATTAAGCACCGGTTTGATTTCTTAGAGTTGGACCTAGAGGGACGTCTGTATCTGAATTTTTTCTTTTTACTCTTAACCGGTACAGGCAATTGACTCAATTTGTCTGTCTGACCGTTGGTATCGGCAGACCCTTTAGCATTATCATCAAACTCAAATGGATCGACAGCTTCATTGTCTGTAGCAAAAACAACCGAGGACGCGTCAGAGTCGATTTCAGAAAAGTCCGTAGAGGTTATCGAGACATCAGAAACAGAATTTGTGTCTGAAATGGAAGGAATTTCGTTCTTTTGGGATTCAAATGACTCCAGGAGTTTCCGCTGAAGAACATTGCGAGGCTGCATACTGGTGTCGCCTGACATTTTTTCTTTTGAAGGGGGTCTTTCTGAACTGGCACTTGATTCATTATCAACGTCAGACAACAGGATATCGGATCCATCGCCAGAATCGGTGTAAAATCCGTCCTCATTGATTATTAAGTGAACAGGATCAGAACCACTGAAAATCAAAGAATTCATCCAGTCATTGAACAATTGTTCTTTTTTCTTGTCTGGAGCATTGACCGCCGCTAAATCAGCTTCAGAAACATTCATGTCATCAAATTTATTAAACATATCTCTCTGGTCTTGGGTATTTTGGCGAGATGGAGGTTCGAGTTTCAATTTGACGTTTGTGTCTTCCGTGACAATTTCTTCCAAAGTTTCGGCCTTCTTCATGAATTTCTTCTTTTCTTTAACCACCAATTCAAATGACAAGAGTAGCGAGCCCGTAATAAAGGATTTATGGGCCTTATCCGAATGAAGCTTGTACCATCTTAAATCCAGTTTCGACTTGAACTGGCCCAGTTCTTTGTCTTGAAACACCTCCGCTATATCTAACCGAAGCTCCCCCAAATATGCCTTGTAGCTTCTGTGCTTGTCCCAAACACTAAATGTAATTAACAGGCCCTTATCATAATTCTTCAATGGAAATGATAAAGTCTGATCCCAAGTGGGATTATTGGTAAGTAACTTCCGCTTTGTCTTTTTAGTGGCTCCATTAACCAGACATATTAAAACCGGGTGAATCTTCCGTGGTCGTGATTTCTTACCTCCGTAAACTATAGCGTCTTTATCCACAAGCTCAGCAGCTCTATTGGCATGGATGGATAAATAGAGTCGCTCGTTGGTATTTAATGGGTCCTTTGAATCCTTGCGAAGGAACCCCATGATAAGTTTCGTAATTGGTTCTTCGTGGAACACAGAAGAGTGCAGAGACGGCAAGGACCGGGGACAATATATTAACTTTAGAGATTGAACTTAGTTATATATACGAGCATTGCCTGCGAAATTTCATCGTGTGTCTACCGGATCTACTATTGATTTCTAGTGTGACTACTGTATAGTGTGGGAGTAAGGATGTTAATTGCTACTATGTGATTTATATTAGTATTAAAAGCAGAATATAATGCTTTGACGTACAAATTAACGTTCGTTACTTCATAAGCATATCAACTATTGACTTCACATTCAATCTCTTGATGTCTGTATACGTCTGGCCGGTTCCTATGAATAATATCGGTACATTGGTAGCCATGACCATATTGATCATGGTCCCAAGAAGATCTCCTACAGTATCGACTTTAGAAATGATGAAAAAGTCCAAGTTTCTCTTATTGCCGAATGCGTTATTAAAATTTATCGCTTGTTCAACGGAATCAGTTCCTACCAAAGCCTCTCCTACCATGATGATTTTATCGGGGTTAGCAGCATCGCCAAACTTTTTGAGTGGTGCCATTAACTTCGCATTCGAATGGGTTCTTCCGGCAGTATCAATTAATATCACGTCAAAGTGTTCTTGTTGACCGTGTTGAATTGCTCCTTTGGCGGTGGCTACTACATGATCTCCACCACCATATCCTTTTTCAAATATATCAATCTTAGTACTAGAGTTAAGATTTGAGTTTAATGTCTTCAAATTATTAACATGGACTTTCAATTGTTCCACAGCTCCCGACCGGAAAGTATCACAAGCACAAATCAACACATTTAAATCGTTTTGTAGTAACCAATAAGCCAATTTAGCTAAATTGGTAGACTTCCCGACACCATTAACTCCTACTACTGATATGACATACGGCTTATTACTCCCGGATTTAGATTTAATATCGTATAACAAATCCGTAGATACATTGGGTGATAAGCTTTTGGTTAATTCATCTACTAACGCTTGTTTGAAATCATTTAATGTCACAGACTTACCCTTTAGCTTGTTCTTAATTCGATCAAGAATTTGTCTCACTGTCTGAGGAGCCATGTTTTTGTTAATTAATTGATCATTAAACTGTTTAGAAACTTCATCTACGTTAATAGAAGAGCCAAAGTACGAAGATATCTTTCCTAAGAACCCCAGAGGTTTTTCATTGTCCTCAGCTTCCTCATCGTCACTGTCGTCACTGCCGATGATATCGTTCAATTCATTGACCAAAACCAAGTCATTCTCCTTTTTAAAAGCCCGGTTATCCACCTTCAACATTTCATCATCAATTCTTACATCTCCATCCTTAGATTCAGAGAAATCTAGGGCCCCATCGGAATCCTCTACCATCTCTCCCTCCACCCATTTTCTCATCTTCTTTTTAGTAGGAACTACCTGCTTCTTGGGGGTTTTATTTCCTGGCGGTGTTCCGACCCTCGTAGGCGTGTCTGCGCCCGTGTCTTCTTGTTGTAGCTTCATTAATTGATTAAACTGGTAATCTATCAACGATTTCAATTTATCTGGCTCTTCCTCCACCAACTTCAGATACGTCTTCAAAACCCCCACCAACGTATTCTTTATCCGGTCATTATCTATAGTAGTCACCAAATCAAAGTATAACCCCGCGTAGATGCCATCTCTTCTGTAACAATAGAATCGTTTCTGGTTAGCAGCAGTAGTAAAGAAGTTTAGGTCCAACTCCGTACAAGTCTCGTTGACGATTCCCGCTACAAGATCATTGAATGGAATGATTTTGTTGTTGAACTGGTACAATACTTCACCCGAGGGGGCAAAAACAATCAAACTTTGGGACATAGCTACAGCCTGATCCTTATATAATGGCACTGCGTTATAGAAGTTAATGGCTGCGAGATCAGATGAACACAACCAAATGGTGATGCCACGCCACGCGCAAACGCCAACATCGCCAAATCACAAAACTACAACCTCTACATTGTAAATACTATAGCACAGAATGGCATACTACCAGCAAGGCGGTAATGATCCGGTAAACATGCAATTCTATCAATCGAGCTACTCTAATAGTTTTGGAGTGGGCCAAAATGGTGCTGGCTCTTCGACCGGTACAGGAGGCTTCGGAACTGCTTCAGGACCTGGGCCTGGTATGGGAATGAACAATGCCAACCTTGGGTCCATGGACGGCTCGTTTGGAACAGGTTTCGATATGGGAGGTTCTATGAGTGGTGCTATGGGAGGAGGTGAATTAACATCGGGGATATTAGCCGCTTTTGGTACTACAGGCTACGCTAATGAGCCACCGTTGTTAGAGGAGTTAGGAATTAATTTCCAACACATAAAAGACAAGAGTTTGGCAGTATTGAACCCATTGAACCAGAATATTACCAGTGATATTATGGCCGACTCAGATTTGGCCGGACCCATTTTATTTGTGTTACTTTTCGGGACCTTATTGTTACTAGCAGGAAAAGTTCAGTTTGGATATATATATGGAGTTGGATTGTTTGGAATAATTACATTGCACGTGTTGTTCAAATTGATGAGTGATAAAGTACAAATAGATGTGCTTAGATCAGCTTCCGTTATTGGTTACTGTCTATTACCTTTGGTACTCATAAGTATTTTGGGTGTATTCTTTTCATTGGATAATTCTGTGGGATACATTTTAAGTGCAATTGCGGTGTTTTGGTGTACGTATTCAGCATCTGCGTTTTTTGTGGTGGTATTAAGATTACATAATGTCCGGGTATTAATAGCATATCCATTAGGATTATTCTATACGGTGTTTGCATTGATGGCTATATTTGTGGAAAAGGAGACGATCGGAGTATGATATTTATTAATATACGATAATGATGATACAGGATGTACAATAACGACGTATATCATACTTACAATAGTATAGATGGCTTTCCTTTTAGTCCTACAGTCTCTCAATACTTGGTAAAGCTGGAATAGGCAGATTTATGTAGTAGGAATTGTATAATAAGAAACATAGAGAATAGAGACAGTCTACGACCACAGCAATAGATAGGGAACTAGGAATATAATGACATTATGACGTTATGTGTTTAATATCAACCGTAACTTCACCTCTCTCACTATATATTTTTCTCTTTCTCTACACTTTTCGAAATGTCTCACTATTTTTCACTACTCACAGTACATTTTCAGGCACTTTTCATGAATCCCCTGAAGTTAGTACGAGGTACTTCCCTCTTCATTACCACCCCTATCTTTTATGTAAATGCTAGTCCTCATCTTGGCCATTTATATTCCATGCTTTTGTGTGACGTCAGAAATCGTTGGCAAAAGTTAGATCCTCGTTCAAACACATTTTTCACTACTGGCACTGATGAACATGGATTGAAGATTCAGAACGTTGCTGAGGCTAAGGGTGTAACTCCCAAGCAGTTAGTGGACCAGGTATCTCCTAATTTCAAATTTCTTGCTAACAAGGTGAATATAAACTATGACCGGTTTATACGAACCACAGACAGTGATCATATAACTACGGTGACCAAGTTTTGGAAGTTGATGGAAATGAAAGATTTAATATATAAAGGAGAACATAGTGGGTGGTACTCTATAAGTGATGAGACCTTCTACCCAGAGAGCCAGATAGAGCAGCAAGGCAGCAAGATGGTTTCCAAAGAAACTAGAAATGAGGTCAAATATCATAGTGAGACTAACTATTTCTTTAAATTATCCCAGTTTCAGCAGCTGTTGATAAAATATATAGAGACGCATCCAGAATTCATTTCCCCGAAGACAAAGTACCATGAATTGCTAGCGGAATTGAAACAAGAGAAATTGGCCGATTTGTCTGTCTCTCGGCCGTCTTCTCGTTTGAAGTGGGGTATTGAAGTTCCTAATGATCCAGATCAAAAGATATATGTGTGGTTCGACGCTTTGATAAACTATATTACCTCATGTGGATGGCCAGACACTTTTGAGCTTGATAATCTGGTATATAAAAGTAGCCCCACCAATCCATGGCCCGCTGTGCACGTTATTGGTAAAGATATCATCAGATTTCATTGTATATATTGGCCAATTTTCTTAATGGCAGCAGGCATTGAATTACCCAAACAGGTGTTGGTTCATTCTCATTGGCTAAGTGAAGGGTTTAAGATGAGTAAAAGCTTGGGGAACGTGGTTGACCCCATTGAAACTTGTGATTATTATGGAGAAGATTCCTTGAGGTTTTTCTTGATGGAGTATTCTAATATCTCCAGTGACTGTAACTATAGCTCCAAATATTTCAACTTCACAAGAGATAACTTGATAGGGAAGTATGCTAATATCATGACAAGGTGTGGAGGAAAAGCTTTCAATATAGAACGGGCTGTAAATAGCTTTAACCTGGATGCCTTTGAAGACATTGATGACTTAATAACTTCTCATGCCGTCAATGCGGAAAAGGTAAAGTCTATATTAACCATCAAGAAAGATCTTATTAGTAAGTTGGAGAGATTATACCAATCTATGGACAAGCATATGTCATCGTTTGAAAATATGAGAGCCATACAATTGTGGTGGTCCACATTGGAGGTCACTAACCAATTCCTACAAGCATCAGAGCCCTGGATATATAATAAGGTCATTAAGAATGGCGCTAATGATAATGACAAATACCAGAAGTTACAGGACTATTATATATTGTTGGCGTGTGAATCTGTTAGAATTTGTTCCATTGTAATTCAACCAATAATTCCTACTTTGGCCACCAAGTTGTTGGACAGGTTAAACGTTAAGAGTCTGGAAAGAAATAGAGATTACATAACCCCGTTCCAAAATATATCCTATGGGAAGGACGCAAACTCCAAGTCGCATAAGCTTCCAATCACTAGATTACCTGCTAAAGAGTAGGAATGTACATAGATAAGAGATAAAATCTAGTTATTAGTTAGTACATAATAGACAGAGAATGTAGGGCGAGCGTTCCATAAATAAGGCGATAGCAGCTGAAGAATAGTGCGAAGCAGCTGAAGAATAGTGCGACAGCTGGTCCCAGTGCGAGACCTATGAGCTGCGACATGCGAGAGACGGGCCCCGTTTTATCTGTTGTCTTTTGACGGCTGCAAAATTTAAAACCTGTACTAACTGATAAGCTTCGATGTGTTGCGTTTGACGCTGTATTGATTACAGGATTTGTAAATTCCACCAAGAACTGGCTTCCCCGTTAAAAATGTTTGTACCATGGCTACCCCTAAAATTACCCCCAGAGTTTACATTTCCGACCCACACGAATTCGTTTCAGGTGCTAGTATCTCGTCTATCTAGTGTTATTGTCCTTATATCCCAAGGACTCTGTTGTTTGTCGTCCCTAAATCTGTTGCAGATTTTTACGACTGTTTAAATAGCGCGACGTGCGAACAACATATAATTGGTGAGCGCAGAAACTAGTTTGTCATTAGTTTGTTATAAGCAGATTAATTATTTTAGTTGCTTTGTGGGGCTAATCCATCTGCTTTCGAAACGCAATTATCCCGTGAATCCAGCACGGCTTTGTAATATTAGTACTACGCTTTGCCTCAAGTCTTTTCTGTAGGCGGAAACTTGTTCAATTTATTACTTTCCGTACTTATCGCGTTGTTTAAATATCCACGATTTTCTTGGTTACGCTAGTTTATAATCCAGAAAAAGCTTTTGGAATCATGACCAGGGCGAAACTGAAACTCGAATCTGATGAAGAAGATGCGGATTTCCCCGATGAACCGGTCAGAAATTCAGTTGAGGAAGGCGAAGATGACGATGCAGAGGATTCTGACTCTCCTGCTTCAGAAAATGATAAAGATGAAGATGATTATGTAGAAGATGATGAAGATAGTGATGACGATATAGCTACGACTCGAAAGAGGAAAAGAAATGGCAGGGTTAACCGAAGGAATGCTTTGGACTCTGATGGAGATTTTGAAGATGACGGGTCCGAAATCTCTGATGCTGACACCAGAAGACTCATTGAGAAGAGTTTTGTGGCATCCGACGAAGATGATGAGGTATCTGAAGATTATGAGTATGGAACCGTTCACAAAAAGAAGAAACCTCGGCCAAGGTCTAGATCTAGATCTGCAGAGATCCTGAATCAAAGAACTGGAAGAAGAAGATTGAGAGGAGATCCCGAGAGTGAAAATGAGAATAATAGGGGTGAAGACGAGGAAGAAGAGGATGATGATGAGGAGGATGATATCAAGAAGGAGATCGCTAATTTATACGATTCTTCACCTGATCCAGAACCTATTAAACATAAGTTACGAGAACGGAATAAGATTGATTATTCGATTCCTCCACCATTAATGAATGATGGTCAATTAGAGTCCAGCGCTATGCCCCAGACCCCTTCGTTTACTAATAAAGGTAGAAGAGGAAGACCAACTACCGCTGCTAAATCGGATTATAGAAACTTATTATTTCCCACCGCAGGGCCCTTTGGTGGAAGTGATGTGATATCTTTATTTGGAACCAATATCCCACCAGGTGGAATCCCAATCCCCGGTTTGAAGAATACTAATAATTCATTAACAGCAATTGGGCAAAACGTAAGTGATTCTGATTCTTCTGATGAAGAAATAGCCCCCATAAATGGAGACGCTACTATCACCAAGAAGCCAGCTGACAAGACGATGGTGAATAACACTACTCTAATAGGAACATCTGCTGTTGGTAATGAATCTAAGGATAAAAAGAAAAACACTCTTAGTGACACTGATCCGTTAGGAGTTGATATGAACATTGATTTCTCTGCTGTGGGTGGTCTCGATAACTACATTAATCAGTTGAAAGAAATGGTGGCCCTACCATTACTATATCCTGAGCTTTATCAGAATTTTGCTATCACTCCCCCAAGAGGTGTACTTTTCCATGGTCCCCCGGGTACGGGGAAAACTTTAATGGCCCGTGCTTTAGCAGCTAGTTGCTCGACTTCTAATCGGAAGATCACCTTTTTCATGAGAAAGGGGGCTGATTGTTTGAGTAAATGGGTAGGAGAAGCCGAAAGACAATTAAGGCTATTGTTTGAAGAGGCCAGAAATCAGCAGCCTTCTATTATATTTTTTGATGAGATTGATGGGTTGGCGCCTGTTAGATCTTCCAAGCAAGAACAAATTCATGCTTCTATCGTCTCGACTTTATTAGCTTTGATGGATGGTATGGATAATAGGGGACAAGTCATAGTTATTGGTGCTACAAACAGACCTGATTCTGTAGATCCAGCTTTGAGAAGACCTGGGAGATTTGATAGAGAATTTTACTTCCCGTTACCAGATGCCAACGCAAGAGCCCAAATTTTAAAAATTCATACCAAGAAATGGAATCCTCCATTATCTGATGTATTTGTTTCGAAAATTGCTGATTTAACAAAAGGATATGGAGGGGCAGATTTAAGAGCCTTATGCACTGAAGCCGCTTTGAATTCTATACAAAGAAAATATCCTCAAATATATCAAACTAATGAGAAATTACAAGTTGCTCCTTCCAAAGTCAAAGTGATTGCTAAAGACTTTATGCATGCAGTAGAGAAGATTATTCCAAGCAGTGCCCGTTCCACAACTTCAAGTTCAGCACCTTTGCCTCAACACTTGCAATGTCTCTTGGAACCTAAATTCCAAGAGGTTACTAGTAAGCTAAATGTTTTAGTCCCTGGTTCAATTCATTTAAAGGGTCAGAAGAAGCACACACTGTTAGATGAGGCTCTATACATAGATCCAACTATTAATGATAAAGATGGAGGATTTGCCCGACAAGAATTATTGAAGAATTTGGAAAATTCGAGGATTTGTAAGCCACATCTATTGATCTGTGGTGAAGAGGGGAACGGTCAACAGTACATTGGTTCTGCTGTATTGAATTATTTAGAAGGTTTCCAAGTTCAATCGCTAGATATGGGATCTATGTTTGAGGATCCTTCTAGGACTCCTGAGCTGACGATCGTCCAGTCATTTATTGAAGCTAGAAGACATCAGCCTTCCGTTATATTCATTCCAAATATTGATATATTTTTTCAGGTAGTACCACATTCTGCCAGGGCCACCTTAACTAGTCTTTTACGATCGTTGAAAAGTAATGAAAAGATCTTATTACTTGGAATAGCAGAATCAAGCATGGAAAATTTGGATCCAGAGATAAAGATGATATTCGGCATGAAGAACGAAACAAACAATATTTCCTTAGGCAATCCTGATATCAATCAAAGAAGAGAGTACTTTAAAATGTTAGAAAAGACTTTGTTAATGAAGCCATACGAGTTTGTCAATGATTTAGATAATAGACCAAAGAGAAAATTAAAGCAGCTAAAAGTGATTGAAGAAAAGAAGGTTGATGATAAAGAAATAAACAAAAGAAAATTGAAAGAACAAGAATATGCTGATACCAAATTAAAGAATACTTTGAAAATCAAGTTAGCCAGTTTGATGGAGTTATTCAAAGTACGCTACAAGCGGTTCAAGAAACCAGTGATTGATGAGAACCTTTTATCCCACTTATTTTATCCTGAAATTTTGGAGAATCCTTTGAATAACTACGAGATTTTGTACGAAAGAGCCAATGATGCAGAGCATAGAAACATGATTAAAGAAATCCATACCGGGAAATACTATCACAACATCGATTTAGATATAGTGGAAGAAAGGCTCTGGAACGGTTATTATTCTGAACCCAAGCAGTTTTTAAAAGACATAAAAATGATAGTTCAAGATTCCAAAACCTCTGGAGATAGGGAACGAATTTTGAAGGCTAATGAAATGCTAACTAACGCCCAGTTCGGGATAGATGATATAAGTACTCCCGAGTTCATACAAGCGTGTAAAGACATGCGAAAAAGAGAGTTGTTGAAGCAAGCCAAAATATTAGAAGATCACAAACTCTTGCAAAATAAAATTAGAAACGGGGATCTTGTGTTGAATGAAAAGGAGAATACTCCCGACATTGGTACCCCAGCAGATATTAATATCAAACCAGGAATTGAAATGGCAAGTAATGGCGTGGCCCCTCAGAATGGATCCAACATTTCTGAGCCTTCTGGTGACAGTAACGGTATGGTAGTGGACGAGGTGACTGACCCCACGTCCGAAACTAGTATGCCTGAACAGAATGGATATAAACCGGATACATCTAAGCAATCAGGGGGTGTCAGTCAATCAGAGGCTGCTCACAATCCGGAGACTATCGAAGAGTCGGATTCTGAATCGGAAGCCGAAGAACAATTGCAAATCGATGAGTCAAGGTCGCTTATAATCCCTGATGATTACTCCAGCGTTTTTGAAGATTTGATCACCGAGGCCACCAGCGGCTGTAACATTGAGCAGCTTGAAGGTATCATGGCTCGATTGATGGATATTATCTGGATGGACAGAAATACTTGGGATAAGACTGAGACCGTAGCCAAACTACGTGAGGCAAAAGAGGATATCTATTAATAGGATATACTAGTCAGCTGATTTGCTACTATACATAAACAGTATCTCTGGACATTCACATCAGTTATATCTCTTCGTTATTATATATATTCAAACTTTTAAAAACATTAATATACAAGCTAATCTTCAGCACTTCCGTCTCTAGGTCTATAGGTAACATTTTGTTCTGACAAGTCAGATACCACATGTGGAGGAAGTTTCCCATTGACCTTAACTGCGTACAACCCGGGGACGAATGAATCAATTCTCAACCATCTCGCTACCCAAGACTGCTTATTATCTTCTCCTAGGGCTACTAGACCTTCAAATGACGGCGACGTACAATCTTGAACTTGGTTGTCGTCGTTGTCCTGATAATGCAACACACTTTCACAGTTAGGACATCCGAAGTCTACGAATCTTCTGTATGTTTGAATCACTCCACAAAGCATACATGCTCTATCTGATCTGGAGGACATTGTCGAAGAATGTGTTCAGAATATTTCAATATTTCAACTTTGGGTCTGCGATTCTCACATTTTCTCAAAAGAGTGCGCACCGTGAAGGCTCCATAGCGATGAGGGAGATCTGAATATCTCAATACCTGAACAAAATCAAAGAATATTTGAGTCCAGATAAGATGTTTCGTGCCTCTAAATTTAGGTGTCGAATAAAGTCCGTCCCAGTACGAAGTCCTCAGCTCCAACGAACTACGACAAGGCATTTCTCAGTAGATCCCCAGTTAGTTATCACTAGCTTGACCGAAAGTTTTCAAGCTGTTCATGCTTACTCTGGCATTCCCTGGTGGGCTCTAATACCTTTATCAACATTCACTCTCAGAACAGTATGGACGTTACCATTATCCGTATTGCAACGGAAAAGATTACAGAAACAAAGCGAATATAAAGCAGTGATTTCTGGAACTAATCCTATACTTAAATTGAACCTTGGTAAACAGGCTCAGAGAGCTAAAATGAATAGTGAACGTCAACTTAAAGATGAAACTGTGTCTGAGGATACTAAGGCTATAAATGCACAATCGCCATTAGCCAATATGAAGTACGAGCAAATCGTTCTATTGGCCGCTAAAGAGACTAGGAAACGGCAAAAAGCATTATTTAAGAAACACAATATTCAAATATGGAAGAATTTCATTTTACCCAGTTTCCAGATTCCTCTATGGATTTCCATGTCTGTTACCATGAGAAACTTGTGTGGGTGGTTATCTTGGGATAGTTTAGCTAACCAGCCGTTAGATGCAACTTTACATGAAGAAGGACTCTTTTGGTTCAGCGATCTTGCCAATTTTGATGCTTTGCATGTGGCCCCGATTATATTGGGAGTTGTGTCTTTATGTAATGTTGAATGGACTTTCAAGACATTGGAGTTGCTGAGACTAACTCAGTCTAACACTCTTAGACCTACCATAACTGATGCGATTGCAAATGTCTCGAGAATGTCGGTGGTATTTATGATGGCTATATCCTTGAACGCTCCGGTAGGTTTGAGTTTATACTGGATCAGTTCTCAAGTATATTCATTGATTCAGAATATTATTCTTGATTTAGTATATCCAATCAGCTTCACGCCTGTTGGAAGGATTACGGAATCACCTATGAAGAAAGAGGCTGCTTCTGTGATTAACAAATAATTGTATATAGGTATTGCATAGTTTTCTTTTCTGAAGGTGGCAGCCTTTTGTTTGAAGTCTTGTAGTAGCTCTGAAGTAGCTCTGAAGTAGCTCTGAAGTAGCTCTGAAGTAGCTCTGAAGTAGCTCTGAAGTAGCTCTGAAGTAGCTCTGAAGTAGCTCTGAAGTAGCTCTGAAGTAGCTCTGAAGTAGCTCTGAAGTAGCTCTGAAGTAGCTCTGAAGTAGCTCTGAAGTGGCTCTGAAGTGGCTCTATGTAATGGTTCAACTCTACCAATATCGCAACCGCAGCGTCTATACGCATAGTTAGATAGTCTCATAATTTTTCAGCTTTTTCATTGAATTCGTTTTCTTCTATTTATCACGATGGGTACTAAAACAGAAGTACTAAGACAAGCATATACTACTCTTTATCCCAATATAACTGATTCCTTATCAGAACAAAGTTCCAAGACCTACGGTGATAAGAATTGGGACCTCAAACAGCTCAGCAATTGGAGGAATCAAGACCTTCCTATGCTATTAAAGAAGAGGTATAAAGATGAGAAGCTGTGCTATATTACTTCCGACGAATTGATCCTTTTGATGGACTGGAAGTTGGCAATGGAAAAGTTTCGGCCAATGCTTCCTAAACTTATAAGATCCAATTCTCCTGAGGATGTCAAAAGAGCTACCAGCTCTGGCTTGACTGCTTTTCTACACCAAATAGAAAAGTGGGATCCAAATACTATGTGGTCCAATTCTGGTAAATTTTTGGAATATTTGTCTGCCACGAAATCGGCATTGACTCAATTGTCCATTCTTAGAGGTGTGGGACCAGCGACCGCAAGCTTAATTCTCTCCTTATTAGTCAAAACTACTGAACTATCACCTCCGTTTTTTAGTGATGAAGCATTTCTATACTTTGTGGTGGATGGCTCACGTCCTGATACCAAAATCAAGTACAATGTAAAGGAATATCTTCAAGAATACTTGCCGGTTTTCTTAAACATCATAAAATCTGAGAAAGATGTCAATATGGATCAAATAGAAAAGGGTGCTTGGTCGTTGAAAATGATTGATCTCTACAGAATTGACAAGCTAGCGGATATAGAAATTCCTGAATCTTTTGATGCCAGTGTGTTTCATCACTATCAAGATTCGTTTGTTGCTGAGCTGGAACAGGACGCCAATATCGGTGAACCTAAGAGAAAGAAGTTGAAGACTAAAAAGTAATCGTAAATTTCATACATAATGTGTTCGCATTACACTCCATTACAAGTTTAGCTGATCCCTTTCAAAGTTGATAAGGGAAAATTCATGATCATAATGTTTCAAACTCAATGACAGGATATTCTCATCAACCTTGTGAATCAACGATTCTAAATTGGAAGTGGCGTTGAATCCTAAACTCTTCAAGATCTTCTTGTTGACTTTGTCGGCCAATTCTTTGATTCTGTCGTCGTAGTTATCGATTACCGAATTCATATGTGGGAGGTTATTAAAACTAGTCTGGTCTTTAACGAGTAGTAACACGGAGATATTCTTTATTGCTTCGAGTTTGCTTTCATCGCTCGAATAGTCCCGATATAATTCCGTTACCAACTTAAGGGCCTCGTTATGTAGCTCCCGGCATGGTAGACTGTTCTGATATTCAAAATCAAACTCATGACTGTTCAAATTCAACAATTTTTCCACATACACTTTCAAGAAATATATTAACCTGTTCAACTTAATTTCAAAGATTAGTCTCATACCTTCCTCATCGTTGAAAGTGCTCAGATAGTTTTCCTTTAGAAACTCTAACGCTTGCTTGAATTGATTCAGTAAAAAGAACCCTTTCAATTTTTGCCGTTGAGTACCATGCGACCTTTTAAGGGTTTCAGTATCATTGCTACAAGGGTTGGTAAGTCCTGTGGTATCAGTTAAATCTTCAAGGTCCGAATTTAATGCGTTGAATGTATCAATATAGCCTTCCGTCGTAAGATACCCTTTTATTAATTTATTGAGCATAGTTGAATCATCATGAACATTTAATAATTGATGCTCGATAGAGCTCTTACTACCCTCTTGGTTCACCGCTTGTTGTTGGTTTAAAAGTACCATATTGAGATTGTTCTGGGTTTCCTTTCTGTAATTATTCATATAGTTATTGATGTTAAACTTAAAATCTTGAAATCCTAGATTAGTCTTGATGGTTAATATGGTAGGCTCAAAGTGATCATCAATAGATACGTCATTCAACTTGAATCCTATCATTGGGTAAACAGAATTCTCATTCAGGACATTGGAATTTGAAAAAAGGTTGTCATTTAAGGGGTTATTGGAACTTAAATCTTCTTTTGTAATAGTCTTGATAAGAACCCCGTTCAAGGTGATAAACAAACTGTGATCTATATAGTTAATCCCACATCCCACAACGTCGGATTTTAAGATTTTTCTCTTCCCCTTAGCTCTGTTCTGTTTGACACTTTTATCAGTATCGTCTACGTTCTCCACGCTCGAGTTAGTGGTGAAAGTGACTTCGGTATTTATTTTCCCAGAGTCCAATTCTTCAATATTCTGTCTGTTCAAAGATGAAAGTCTTCTGTTCATATTCAATACCGATCTTTGTGCCGACTCTGATCCCTTAATAGAGTTATAGAAATTCAGATCACTTAAATCTAGTGCAAAACTACCTCTAAATTCTCCCGGTTTGGCATCTAACAAGGTCTCAATACTGGTATTTAAGGGTCTGCTAATTATATTATCTTGGTTGAATACCAATTCATTTTTAATCTCTTCCAAGTCGATTTTAGTAGATCCATTAAGACTATTAGCCGGGGATGGAGGAGTCGAAGCCCTTCGTAACTCATAATTAATATATCTTTTGGCAAACCCCAAGCTAAATTGTGGAGACCTTTGCGATGACAATGAAGCATCTAAAACGGATAATAAAGGTATCATATCAGTTGCTTCGGTACATTCTTGCATAATTTCACACTCATAATAATAAATCCCACTGGATGGAGGCACTGGTTTATTGGAAATAAAATTGAAGTATTTAGTCGTGGGGGCCTCCAAAGTTGCCATAGCATCCTTTAAAGTCTTCAATTCAATATTGGAATATCCCCTATCTTGATTGGTAGACAATTCAATTCGATGATTAATACTACTTAAGTGAGAATTAGGCACTAATGATACCCAGGAACAAGGCAAGGTATAATTGAAATACGCGTCGTCAAACTTCACAAAGCTGGGCCTGGAACTGAACTGACTATTGGATTCTAGTTTGGAAATGAAAAGCAATTGCCTTAAAGTGTAAGCCAAATACTTCTGATATTTAATTGGCATATTGGGTCGGATTGAATTGGCCAATACAATCTCCCCGAACTTGTCTGATTCTATTGAAACTTTCTTCAGTTTCAACTTATCGGCGTAGGTATTTTCTTCTTCGTGGTCGTCGTCTCTTGTCTTCATATCCATTAATAATTTATGCCTGAATGTTTCAAATAATTCGAACAATTCCTCATCGGTGAACTCTGCTGTCGGTTTAGGGGTGGTTCCCAATACTCCGAGGATTCCCATCTTATATACTAACTTTTCCCTGATGATCTCATTGATAATAGGGTCGGCAGAGAAGTGAAAAGGAGGCACTGGGGGGTTATTAGGCTTGCTCTCAAAGTACCTGGAACTGGTGGAAATGATGTTTGATTCGCCCAATCGACGATTGACCAGCTTCAACTCTTTCTGAAGCTCGAGTCCGAGGCATGTATGAAGCAAGTAGGGAGGAATAACATATACGGGATCTGGTGATTTAACTGTCATGCTTACGCTCTTTGGATATCAGTGATATCAGTTATTCACAAATTCAGGTCGCGAGGTTTTGGTTGCAGCACTATCTCATCTACTATGAGAGTCTGCTTAAGTAGCATTCGCTAACTATTATACTCTACTGGTTTTTACGGTGGTAAACTATATCCATACAGCACGGGGCACCCTATATAATACCTTGCTGTTCACATGACGACAAATCTCATCGCCGATGTTCAGGCCCTTCTTCCTGGAATCCCGTTGCAAGTGATATCGCAAGGAGCTGAAGCCATTGTATTTAAAACGTCTGTACATCCGTATTGTAAGGAACCAGCATTGACAAATAGAACTCAATTTATCATAAAGTATCGTCCGCCTAAAAGTTACAGGCATCCCAAATTGGACGCAAGCATCACCAAATCTCGAACTGCTGGAGAAGCTAAATTCATGCACAAATTGACAAAGTTGGGAATAAACTCACCCAAATTGATTCTGGTGGATTTCAAGTCTGGAATTATATGGATGGAATGTTTGGGGGATGAATTAGAGTCAGGGGAAGTGAGTTCGTTTAAAAACAGACTATGGCATGTAGAGAGAAACGGTAGTGCCGATGATTGTGTTAGTGATAGTATTAAACAAGTATGTAAGAATGTGGGTCAGTTAATAGGACAGTTACATTCAAATGATATGATCCATGGGGATTTGACATCTTCTAATATCATGCTTCAAGGCGGTAATACTCCCTATTTGATAGACTTTGGGTTATCTTCGTATAGTGGTTTAGCAGAAGATAAAGCAGTGGATTTATATGTGTTGGAACGAGCTATTCAAAGTACTCATTCAGTTTATGCTGAGACCTATAATCAATGGCTCCTTGAGGGGTATGAAGAGGCACACTCGGAAAATAAGCAAACTAAGAAGAAATGTGTTGAAATCATTAGCCGTTTGAACGATGTTAGGATGAGAGGCAGAAAAAGGAGTATGTTAGGGTAGAAGTGTATTTGTAGAATATATAAACTCTACACGGAGAATTTTTTCAAAATTTCAAGTGCCAATAAATGATCTTGGTCTTGTGGCAACCCACTGACGGTTAATGTACCAATTAAATGATCTAAACCTTTAATTTTCAATGGTACTGAGCCTCCAT
This sequence comes from Yamadazyma spencermartinsiae, assembly GCA_030582355.1. Classification (NCBI taxonomy): domain Eukaryota; kingdom Fungi; phylum Ascomycota; class Pichiomycetes; order Serinales; family Debaryomycetaceae; genus Yamadazyma; species Yamadazyma spencermartinsiae. The sequence continues at coordinate 13,779 of JAKTXB010000042.1, read as the reverse complement.
GAGAAGCATACTCAATAGAAGACATGAACATAGCTTCTTCCATAGTTTGGCCCTTGGCTCTTAATTTTTGTCCCACGAAGAAACTAGAGCTGCCAATTCTTTGCACGGTGTTCTTCTTTCTTTGAACCCAGATATCATTATCTAACGCAGTTCCTGATTTGATGGCACTATGAAACAAAACATGGCCATTAGCTAACGAAATATCAACGACAATGGATTTATTAGGGTATTTTTCAAGGATCAATTTTCTGGCGAAACACCCTAACTCCCATGCAATGTCATTATTAAACTCTGGGAGTAATAATTCCTCGTCTTGTTCGAGTTTTTGCAACTCTGGTAAGCTTAATTGGAAGAGATCTGTCATAATGCAGGTTGATGCAGAAGTTGATGCAAGAATCGTCGCAGCTTCAGGTACCAACGCACAAAGAGGAGTTAGGCACACTACCTTACTAATTTGATGTGGTTACCTATTGTATGCGGTTGCAGTGTCTAGTCGTGTCTATAGTCATGTATCTAAATCATATCTGTATTTATATCTTATCATGATCTTACGATAGTGTGGACTAGCTGGAGAAAACAAAAAGCGACATGAAGATGTAGAAAGGGTAATTTAGAGTAATGCTATGAGACTGTTGGCTCAATACTACTTACAATGTACAAAGAACTTGACTTGACAATTAGACAATAGGTGGATATAAAGCGCCGTACAAGAAAGAGTGGAGGGTTGGTCAATAGCTTTTGAACAAGAATACATACATCTGTAATTCATGGTGATTCATCACAAAGCAGAGTAATTGTACAGATGTTACATAGATCCTATCCGGAACCAGAATTCCGCCATTTGCAACGATGTGGCGGCAATGGGGGCGCCCCCACCAACTCCACTAACTCCACCAACCAGACCTCCAATAGCTTGGTTCGTGCACTACTGATTGTTCTACGGTCTGGCTGATAATGTAGACAGATGGATGTAGACTTGAAGCACTTACATTCTACCTAGTGTATATATAGTTTCATCCTAGATAAGCATTGATTATCGTTTTAAATTTTTTTTCTACTATTTCTTTTCCAGACTTTAAATATTCCAATTATGACTGTTAGCTCATCTTCAATTATTCCCGGAGGAATCTACACTCCTATCACCACCTTCTTCAAGAATAATGGGAAGTATTCTTTGGATTTAGATGCCCAGGTGGCACACGCAAAGGTTTTATACGAAAGTGGCATCAGAGGTGTGGTGGCTGCTGGTTCGATGGGAGAATGTAGCCATTTATCTGTTAAAGAAAGACATGATTTGGTTTCTGCTATTAGAAAAGGTATTCCTGATAAAGAGTTTAAAATCATTGCTGGAGCCCCTCCATTGGGAATTCAAGACGCCATTGATGAATCTGTGTCAGCTAAAGAAGCAGGGGCCGATTTCATTATTTTGTTAGTTCCAGGGTATTTTGGTCCACACCTTACCTCACAAGCTGGGATTGTGGATTATTTTACTAGGGTCGCTGATCAAAGTGTTTTGCCAATCATGATCTATAACTATCCTGGAGTAACCAACAATGTGAGTCTTTCTATCGACACTTTCAAGCAATTGAGTAAACATGAAAATATATCTGGAGTCAAGTTGACTCATTTCAACCTTGACATGTACGCCATGTTAGGGAAAGATCATGAAATGTGCGAAGAAGACAACTTCAGACCATTCACGGGGTTAGGGCAAGTTCTTGTACCAGGGATGACCGTTGGGCTCTATGGGGCCATTGATGGATTATCTGGGATTTTTCCTAAAACGATGGTGAAATTATACAATTTATTTAGCGAAGGAAAGTTGAAGGAAGCATCTGAATTACAATATTTGGTTGCCAAAGCTGATCAGATGATTCCTGACTTCAATTTGGTGGGCACTAAGGTGGCTATTAAAAAGTATCACGATTTGGGTGAATGCTTTACTGGAAGACCACCTTTAAGTATTTCTGCTGATGAACAAAAGTTAGGTGTGTATGACAAGGACCTTGATGCCGTGTACGAGATTGAAAAGACTTTGTAAGCAATTGGATAGAATAAAAGTAGGCAATTTTTACGTTAATAAAAATAGTTTCGTTTAGGTTGTGTAGTTTTCGGTTTTCTTTGAATGAAGATTGTAGGAGGTGGATTCTACAGATTGTGTAGACGTTTCGTTTACGTTGTGTAGTTTTCGGTTTTCTTTGAATGAAGATTGTAGGAGGTGGATTCTACAGATTGTGTAGACGTTTCGTTTACGTTGTGTAGTTTTCGGTTTTCTTTGAATGAAGATTGTAGGAGGTGGATTCTACGGATTGTGTAGACGTTGCAACAGATTGTGTAGGCATTGCTACAGATTGTGTAAAGTTGCAACAGATTGTGTAGATGTTTCTACAGATTGTGTAGATGTTGCAACAGATTGTGTAGATGTTTCTACAGATTGTGTAAAGTTTCTACAGATTGTGTAGATGTTTCTACGGATTGTGTAAAGTTTCTACAGATTAGGTGATTTTTGTATTAATAAAAGAGTTCTTCTGATAATTGTGCTGAGTAGATTTCATATGTTCAATAAGACTTGTATACTTACCAGCCCCTCCATGGAACCCAAATGTCTACAACCACACTTTCATCTTCGTCAGTCACATAAAACCAAGGGTAAGCTGCTGCAGTAATACAACTATGTTGAGGATAAACTCCGACCTTAGTTCCTAATGGAATAAAGCTTGTAGCCACCTCTTTATCTAACGGCACGAGAATCCCATGTTCTTGACTTAATCTACCAATAATCCAGTTTTCATAACCTTTAGGACTAATAATTCTTCCGTGGCCGGGTAAAGGACCAAATTCTCTAGCCATAGCTATTACCCCTGCATTTATCAACTGTTCTCCTGGAGCATTCTCTCCTCTACCCTCATAGGTGGACACAACTTCGGCTAATACCTTACAAGAAACATCATCATGTGAAACACATCCGGTGGCCACTTGTTGCAAATCGCAGAATGGATAATTACCGGCATGTAACTCCAAATTACCTGCCAATTTTCCTCCTAAAGCAGATTCTAATTCCTCAACTGTCAAGATTTCAGAAGCGTGTGCCGTTGGTGTAGCTCCCACGGAAATTTGTAAGTTGGACAAACTAGAATCTAATTGCATTGCCTTCGTGGCCGCTTTATTAGCATGGATGATTTCTTGTAATAAGAAATCTTTGGCCTTATTTTCTGAATCTGAACTATAAGAATGTCCAGCATGACAATAGAATCCATAGATCTCGACATTTTTGGCAACCTTGTCAGAATTTCCAGTTAACTTGCTTAGAACCTTATCCAAACTTTCAGTATCATTGACCAAACCAGCTCTATTCGTTCCCATATTGATCTTGATGAAGAGAGACCATTTATAGTCAATGGAACGAGATTCATTATACTTAATCAACTGATCAATCTGGTCAGCATTATCTAACATTAACCGTAATTTAGGGATCTTCTGGGACAATTCGTACAATTCATCCAACTTGGAGTTGACCACAGGCAAACTGAATAGCATATCGTTTATCTTGCCTTGTTCCACTAATGGCACCAAATTCCATGCTTCCATTAATGTGGACACCACTACTTTGTCTGTGGTATTTTCACCTGATCCCAATTGCAATTGGGTTCCTTCTGTTGTCTTGTGGGTCTTCACGTGAGCTCTGAAGTCAGCTTTCAACTTAGAAGCGTTATTAAGCATTTTTTCACTGTTAGCCTTGAATCTAGCTTGATTGACTATAAACGAAGGTGTAGGCAAGTCGTCGACTTTTCTGCCTTTAAAAGCGGCAAGGAGCTCGGCTTTGTCAGCCATTGGTGTAAATTGGTATGTGAATGACATGATATCGAAAGAAACCTTAGTTAAAGAAGTGTTATTTGGTTGAAGTATTACTGCTGCAACCTTATCAAGTTTGATTCGATCGTGTGTGGACCATTTTTCTCGCTGATGCCCCCACCGAAGGTTGTAGATCAATCGTGCGGCAAATATGTCAATCGCTGTTCTGATGGCACTAGTATTACTTCCACCGATACTAGCACTAATACTTCCAGTTTTACACGTATTGTTACTTCCACTATTACTTCCACTATTACTTCCACTATTACTTCCACTATTACTTCCACTATTACTTCCACTATTACTTCCACTATTACTTCCACTATTACTTCCACTATTACTTCCACTATTACTTCCACTATTACTTCCACTATTACTTCCACTATTACTTCCACTTCCACCTCTGCTCACTAGAGACATACTGGGGGCACACTGGCGGCGCCTCCCTGACGACATCCCCAGATTTACTGCCCCCACTGAGATAAGCGACTATCGGTTCGTGCACTCAGCGATAAGTGTCAGGTCGCGCCCTCCACATTTCTGCTGTCTAGTTATAAATCATCATGTCTACTCATTTCTTCTTACTCTGCAAACCTGATCAAAATGGCTCAATACAAATATACTCTTAACGATGACTACTCCTTTGCTGGTGGTATTCCACCAAAACCCTTCAAAATTCATGAATCCATGAAAGACAAGTTGGATCCAACATATGTGAAATTTTTCAACGACGTAGTATGTCACAATGAAAACATCTTGGCCACTCACAGAGTGCCATTGAAGGTAATTAGAGAGTCTGGTAACGTGATTCCTGGTCAAAGTCCTTTAACAGAAATGAAATCGACTTTTGATATTGCAATTCCACGGAAATACACCAAAGGGGCCAAATCAATCCCTGCTAGAGTCTTCGTGCCTAAGTGTGAAGCTCCTGTTGAAGGACTTCCATTATTTATATGGTACCATGGTGGAGGCTGGACTTTGGGAGGCATTGGCACTGAAAACTCCTACTGTACGCAAGTTGCTGATAAGTCTAAGTGTGTGGTTATGACAGTTGATTACAGACTAGCACCAGAAGATCCATTTCCTGCTTGTGTGGATGATTCGTTTGAAGCCCTCTTGTGGGCATTGGAAAATGGTCACAAGGAATTGGGCATTAACTCTAATAAGATTGCCTTGGGTGGTTCTTCTGCCGGTGGTAACTTAACTGCTGTAATGACACACAAGTACGCTGCATCAGAATTTTCCAAGACATTACCACCAATCGTGTTCCAAGTGCAAATAGTGCCCGTAACTGACAACACTGCTACGGCAGAAACTCAACCATCTTGGGGAGAAAACGAGTTCACTACTCAATTGCCTGCTGAAAAAATGTTGTGGTACAGAAGATTGTATTTACCAAACCCAGAAGACTGTGCTAAGCCGGAGTCTTCGCCATTATTCTATCCAGATGAAAGTTTCAAATCCGTACCTCCTTGTTATATTGGTGCTTCCGAGTGTGATGTATTAAGATCCGAAGCCGAAGCATATGCTGAAAAGTTGAAGAAAAACGGGATTCCCACTCAATTGGTTATTTATAAGGGTATGCCTCATACCACAATGGTTATGGAAGCGGTCCTTGACCAAGGGAAACAAATGGTCAATGATAGCACAACTGCCTTGAGAAACGCTTTTTACAACTAAGAGTTTCTGCCAATCAAGTATATATTACATAGATTGAATGCATTAAGAGACATTAATGGATCTTTATATATTACAATTAATTAAATCCTGTTGTTGAAACTACTGGCGTACATATCATCACAGGTTATCTTCTTTCTTCCAAGACACCTCTCAATACAATTTTGGAATAATTTGGAGTACTCGGCTCCTACTTCCCATTTACAATCTTTAAAGCTTTTGTAGAATAGTTTCAACAATCCCACAATGTGGTTTTTGTTGGGGATCTTAAGCAAGATATCTGCAAATATCTTGATTCGATTGTGGAAGGTGGTACTGTTAACCGACTTGTTATTATGGAAATTGTCGCCTCCATCTCCAAAATTGCTTGATAGTAATTTTCTGATCCTCTTCAAGTACGAATAGCCATCCTCCTTGTCGGGATAATAGCCCCCAATAATGTTAGTGCTATTGTTGAACAAATTATCTTCTGGGCCCTCAAGGGAGAAGTTATAAGCAAAGATAACTAATATAGCACTGGCCATTATGTTCTTCCGATGCAAGAAAGGATCCACATTAGGATCATACGAATAAATGATATCTTCATTGTCAGGTGACAAAAGCATTTCACAAAGGAATAAGTAAGCATGAACTACGGAAATTCTTCCATTCAAACTTTTAGCCCAGCTTAGAACTCTCTTCTCCACAACAGCATATTCGGAGTTTCCTGCTACCACGTTCATTCTGCTGGGAGCTCCTGCGTAGATAATGTAGTCATAGTGAGTAATTCTCATATATATCTGTGAAATATGATAAAGACTGAATTTACATCTCTTATCATCTAATCTTAACATTGGAGGCAAAACAGAAGAATCTTCATGGGAAAACTTCAAGGAATTTTCCGTGTTGCAACAGCCTTTCGAGCATATGTCAGTTCTCCAAACATCAATGGCTAACGATATAGTTTCGTTCCACGAATCTTTAACCTGGTTCCATTCCAAAAATGATAATTGCAAATCCTTCTGCTGCATTTGGAACATTATTGTTAATAACCCCGCTAGTAACACCTTCCTGCCAAAAGTGCTGGTCTTAACTGGTTGTCTATGTAGCAATTTTCTTAATGCTACTAAGAATTTTGGAGATTTTTCTTTATTCAATAAAGAATCCAATTTTTGGTTAGGATTGTTATTATCAAATTCCCATAATTCATCTTCACACGGTAATGATATTTTGATTTGATGTGCGTATAACACGACCATGTGTCCATAAACCGTGGCATTAACTGTGTCTAGATAGAAAGCCATTAAAGTAGCTCTCTTCATCGACTCCACTTCAATCCACTTTTTCCACACATGATTTGGTGGTAGATAAGCTCCATCATCTTCATCATCTTTCAAAGGATCACCTCCTAAAATAGGAGATCTTCTTAACAATTGAATTTTAGTACCATGGTGGAGGTAAGCTCTCTCGTGTAGTATTCTGCTGCTGCTAGTAATTTCGTATGTTTCTAATAATAATAAACTCTGAACCACCCAAACTTTTGCCGGAGGTCTACAATCAGGATTGGCAAATATTAGCCATCTTAGAGGCTCAGCTATTTCGTTGGAAAGCTTATGAGGATCAGTGAAGAGAGGCTCATTTAACCCAGTACATGACGATAACGTTGCCCCTAACATTATCATAGCCAATAACAAGAGAGGATGAGCCTCATAATTGGAAAACGATGGTTTATGAAGCAAAGGATATTGTGGATGGAATATTAGCCAGTAAATTTCCAAACAACGTTCAATCTGAGGAAGCCCAAAGTCAGGATTCAAGTCCAACTGAGGAATTAGACTCACCAACTTTGACTTTATTGATTGGTCGACATTTCTCCTGTTATTTGAATGGGGAAAATTGGGTGACACCGCAAACATAGACTCAAGCAAAGACATAGGAGACACACCATTAGGAAGTTCCATAGGTTGTTTATGAGGGAAAACCATATTATTGTTATTACTAACACTATTCGGGCCATGATCTCCTTCACTTGGTTCTGTTTGTGACAATGTTTCGTCATGAAACAACCATTCGATCAAATCAGAAGGTGATAATCCCTTTCTAGCGTCTGTAATGTGAGGTTTGGCATCATGTTCATAAGGGGAAATCTTGGAGATGGGAGTGGGGGATTTCTGTCCATTAAGAGGCAGCAAATTGAACTCTAAGTTGGGGCTTCCATAGTTATAGACTCTATTAACCTTAGGGCTATTGTGATTCATGCTATGGCGTCGTTGATGAGTTGGCTGGCCAGTAATGGGTGCACTTGTGGCCTGCTGAGGATGCTTGAAATTATGATACACGTTATTATTGCTGGCGCTTTTAGTAGTATCCTGATACTGGCTGTAAGAACGCTTGACGCCATCGTTGTCGAATTCATTTCTATTCATCTCTAGAGTTGCTTTATTCTCGTTCATTTCATCTCCGTTTTGTTGCTTTTGCTCTGTTATTTCATTTCTTTGGTCAATTTGGGAGACATTCATTTGGGAGGCATTCATTTGAGAAGTATCTACCTGGCCCCGGAGTTGACTCTGGTCGAGCTGTGATATTAGTTGATCATTCAAGTGGCCATTATGGTTATACAACCCATTCTGGCTGTTCAGGCCATTATGAGTATTTCTTTCCCTGGTATCTTCACTGTTCATGCTTTCCTTCTCCTGTTTGGTGAACTTCATGGAACTATCCCCACTATTAGACGTCGAAGAAACGGAAGTAGTGGAGTCAGGTGACTCGATGTCGTTACCCTTAGTTGTCTTGACTAAATGTCTCTTATAATGCTTTTCTCTTACGTCAGTTCGTGCAAAAGTTGCTGAACAATTGGGCCACCCACAAGCAATTTGGCGCCGAGGATCGTGATTCCGCTGATGTCTTAATAAGTGATCATGCCGCACAAACACCTTGTTACAGTGGGCATACTCACAATTAAAGGTGCCGTAGTGTCTCCTCTTGATCTTGGGCTCTATGGTCTCTTCTTGTTCCATGTTTCTTTGAATAGTTAAAGAGAGATAAAATGTCCAGAGTTAAAGAGTCCCATTAGTGAGACTCAGAGAATCTTTAGAGTCAGATTTTCGGTGATTTTCAATGTCGCGGCTGCGATAGAAGGTCGTATATTAATCGGTAGTTGCAATTACTTCTAATTCTACTTTGATCCTGGCGTCCATGAAGGCACTAATGACACAACTCCGGGCAGGCTTTTGGGGGAAGTGTTTACCGTAGATTTGGTTCATTTCTTTGGAATATTCCGCGTGGGAGATGAACATCATTACTTTGAATACTTTGTCAATAGAGGAGCCGCTGACTTCTAAAACCTTTTTAACGTTGGCAATTGCCAATTCAGTTTGCTCAGCCAAAGTTTCAGGTACCTCACCAGTTGCATAGTTTTGACCAATGATACCGGAAGTGTAGACGGTGTTGTTGTTGACCCAAGCTGGACCAAGAGTGGGGTGTTCTTGTCCACCAATTGAAGCCCATTCAATCTTTTTAGCGACCATTTTGTGTTTAGTAAGTTTGGTATATGTTAATTGTAGAAGAAAAGAAGTAGAAGTAAGAGTAAGATTTATAAGAGTTCACTAATTGCGTTGTCCTTGTCTTCCACTGCCTTCCACCCTCTTGTGCACCCACCTCTATCGCATGCCCCCCACCAAATGAGATCTCAAGTTATTCGAGCCTTGATGTTGACCCAGTCAGTGGACTGCGAATGCAGTGGCTACTGTGATTACGATGAGTGGATAGTGAATGGATAGTGAGTTGACAGTGACTTGTTAGTGGGTGGACGCAGTTAGGTAGTCAGTGGACAGTGGATGCTCCAAGTGCGCCTGTCCACTCAGAGACGGTGGAGGTCTGTGATAAACTTTCACATTATCTAGATCATCTCCCAAAGAGATAGATTATGTAACCATGAAGGGCATTTGCCCATCTCTCAAATATCACAACCCATCAACAAATTAGGAAAACTATCTTAAGGTTTTCCGTCCCAGCTCCAATTACGGTTATGCATCCACCGCCCCTCTTATCAATGTCTCCAATCTTTGATTTCAGCCGCACCGGCCTCCACCGCCGTAGCGGAATCAAAAATCTCAGCCTGTTTTGATAGCGACATTTCTCAAACCGTATCTCAATCGAATAGTGGAGATAGTTGCCATTATCGTTATCTCTAAAATCCCCAGAGTGGTTTTTTTTGGTATAAATATCTCCCAAATCATGCCTATCCATTTCTCTCTAAATTACGAAGTCACATTTATATTATTTAAATAGTTTTGCAACCATGGTGGAAGAAATAACTAAAACCAAAGACGAATTTGGTATACAGCAAAAGACTTCCCATTCCAGCTTAGATACTACCAACAACAACAACGGTTCTTTAAACGGAGACGAAATTGCTGCTAATCACTATGTTGACAAAAAATTAGAAAGAAAAATCCGGTTAAAGTTGGACTTACATACTTTACCGTTGATTTGTTTGATTTATCTCTTCAACGCTTTGAATAAAGGGAATATTTCCAACGCCAAAACTGATACCATTCAAGAAGATTTGGGAATTAGTGGACAACAATGGAATTTGATGTTGAGTATCTTCTATATTCCGTTTGTATTGTTTGCTTTCCCGCTTTCTTTGGTGATTAAAAGATATAATGCTTCTAGAGTTTTACCAATATTGGCATTTACGTTTGGGTCTATTAATATGTTGTTGGTTTCTGCCTTTAACTTTGGTGGGTTGATGGCTGGGAGATTCTTTTTGGGGCTTTGTGAAGCTCCTATTTTACCAGGGGTAATTTATTATTTGTCTACTTTCTATAGAAGACATGAATTGGCATCGAGATTATCGATTATTTATTGTTTTTCATCTATCGCTAACGCTTTCAGTGGATTATTGGCATTTGGGTGTTTTCAGATTGATGATCCTAGGCTTAGCGGTTGGCAAATTTTATTTTTATTAGAAGGGTCTTTAACTTTGTTGGTTGCCGTCACTTCTTATATTTGCTTACCTAGAAATATTCAAACTGCCAGGTTCTTGAATGAAGAAGAAAAAGAATATGCTCAATACAGAGTCCTGACTGATTCCTCTGCAGCTGCGGGAGAAACTTTTGAATTAAAAGATGCCCTTAAAGTGTTTAAACAACCAGTGATTCTTGCTTGGTTGTTCGAAGAAGTTTGTATTGGGGTTCCTTTGAATTCCATCAATAATTGGTTTCCTCAAATTATTCAAGCTTTAGGAAAATCTCCTGTGCAAACGAATTTGTTTACAGTGGCTCCTAATGTGTGGGGTGCTCTTAGTTTATTGGTATTCGCCTTTTGGTCTGACCATGTTAGAGTAAGATCCATCTTTTTAGTGGCGGCCATTGGAGCCACTTTAATAGGATTTGTGGTTTATGGTGCGATTGATATTACTACTAACATTGCTGGGGCTTACTTTGCTTGTTTCTTAATGACTACAGGTGCTAGTGCCTCATCAGTGTTAACTTCTACCTGGTATAACAATAACACTCCTAATGAAAATAGAAGAATTGCCGTGTCTGCTGTAGGTATACCCTTAGCTAATGCGGCTGGTTTGATTTCTACTAACATCTTTTTACCAAAAGATGCCCCAAAATATGTCCCTGCTTTAGGTATCACTGCTGGTTTTGGTGGTTTGGCTATTTGTGTGGTTATAAGTATTGCCCTTTATATGAAGTTCGATAATAACAGAAGAAATAAGGCTCAAGGTGTTAACTACACTTATAAAGACGTTCCTACCTCTCAATTACGGGAAGGTCCTGTCAATCCTAATTTCAGATGGATGTATTAAACGTGATTACTTTCTTAATGTGTACAATTTGACGACTATTCAGTAGAGCTGTTAATATATGATTTATAGAGATGTGCTTTATAAAATGGTGTAGGTCTCTAGATATTACTAAAACTTTAGATTGAATTAATTTGAGGCTGATTTGATGCTCGTTCTTCTCTCTCAGCTTATCTGGTGCTTCCATTCCACATTCACTTATCTCTCGTATTTGCCCCTATACATACAACACATGGCACCACCATGTTACTCGTCCCACTTGTCTGCCACTCGATATTCTTTTGCAACCACTATTTTAAACTACTTCAATAATATATGGCTGGTCGGACTATAGAGTCCGCCTAATCAAGTAATGTTTTTGCCATTTCTGAAACAAAAATATCTGCAACCTTAAAACCACTTTGGGAATCGCAATGGTTCTTTTTGGTGTGCCGTGAAACAGATTAGCCAATCAGATGCTCTAGTGGATCACTTGCACCTCCACCCTAGCCAGCGAACATAATCCCATTATCTAATCAAACTAACAAGACAAACAAACAAACACGCTTCCCCTGTACAATCTAATTTCCTCGTACAATTAAATCCGGCACATTTATTATTGCGGTCAACCAAATTGCTCCTTTACAGTAGTTCCTTGCAGTTATTTGGCTGACTATGTTCCTCTTATTCTCTAATTATACGTTTCCCGTGATTACTTCTTGCCTAGGAAGCAAGGCGTAATAATTTGGCGGTTCAAGATATGAGCACAGATCCTCTAATCTACGTGCAGGGGCTTAGAAAATATTAACGTTTCGTGAATTTTCCTGCAGCACGAAGATAATAATTTTTTGCAGTCTTTTTGCTGCATGCACTAAATGAGCCTTATGAGCCTTATAAATAACGAATCGTTTGCTAAATTCTGGGGAAACAACCGTGTAGAGATACAAAATGCTTTGGACAAGTGTTATTCTGTTTATGAGCTTGGTATTGATTACCAATGCTCATATCGATCCATGTTTTAGACAAAGCTTGCAAGAGATCTTAGGAGAGTCTCCGGACTTTGGGGCGCCTGTAGCTACTGAAGTTGGGATAAAGGTTGTTTTTAAATATGCTACTACTGACGTGGCTACAACTATATCTACCACTTTCTCTTCTACTTCACCCGTACAGGTGAGTGGTTATAAAGCTCCATCTAATAACTATGTTGGTGAAGCACCTGGCGCTGATGGTTCGAGCAACAATTATATTGGATATGGATCTAATTCTGAAGAAGATGAACCTTCAGCTACCGATCTTTGTCGGGTTTGTCAAGTTATTGAAATTTTCCAACCTCTGGTAATCACTACCACTAATGTTATTTATTCTGCCACGTCTACTCCAGATATTCCTAGCGTGCCCCAAAGTCTAATCCCATTGACTACAGAATCAAATCCTGTTCAGCAAGGATCCGCTCCTTTTTCAAGTCTAAGCCATACTATTGATGTTGATACTATTACTTATACCACTACCGATCCAGCTGACTCAGACCCAACTTCCCCTCTGATAACCGAGGCTCCTACAAGTTCCGATGAATCCACTAGCTCAAGTTTGACATCAGGTATGAGTCTGAGCTCAAGTTCTGGAATTTGGGCTTCCTTTTCGAGCTTCCTTTCGTCTTTGACTGAAAGCAGTTCTTTAATTGAAACCTCCACTGAATCTTATCCTTATTCGAGTGATTCAAGTTCATTATCATCAATTAGTATGGCCTCCAGTACTCCATCGGGTGTGATTTCCTCAGTGTCCATTTCTTCCATTCCTTCTTCATTCCTTCCTTCAAGTGCAATTGTATCACCTAGCGATGTGAGACCTTCATCTTCTGTAGGTTTGTCTTTTTCTAGCTCAATTATTCCATCATCCACTGTTTCATCTTCATCAGAATCTTCCAGTCCTTCATTACCTTCGACTTCTTCAAGTGTTTCGTCTTCAAGTGTCTCGTCTTCAAGTGTTTCGTCTTCAAGTGTTTCGTCTTCAAGTGTTTCGTCTTCAAGTGTTTCGTCTTCAAGTGTTTCGTCTTCAAGTGTTTCGTCTTCAAGTTATTCTTCCTCCGTTGCTACTGATGGCTCTTCAAGTCTGTTGACAAGTTCAGGGCCAGGCTATTCTAACTCCACTTCTGTGAGTGAATCCTTGTCTTCTTCAACTTCTGAACTTTCAAGCGAATCCCCAAGTTCTAGCTCAGAAGAAACCTCTTCGGAAGCATCCAGTTCGTCTTCGGAGTCTATTTCATCATCCGAAGAGCCCAGTTCTTCTGAGGAGTCCAGTTCGTCTTCGGAGTCTATTTCATCATCCGAAGAGCCCAGTTCTTCTGAGGACTCCAGTTCTTCTGAGGACTCCAGTTCTTCTGAGGACTCCAGTTCTTCTGAGGACTCCAGTTCTTCTGAGGACTCCAGTTCTTCTGAGGACTCCAGTTCTTCTGAGGACTCCAGTTCTTCTGAGGA
>JAKTXB010000041.1:0-46092 GCA_030582355.1 Yamadazyma spencermartinsiae | reverse complement strand
ATATATGGCAATCTTTGTTAAAAAACCTTGGTGATTTCTTAGTTCTGGTAATGCAAGATATTCGAAAGTTGGAATATATTTACAACACCACTCTTGGAAATATTGATATATATATAAAAACTAACTATCCACAATTTAGCAGGTATGAGCCAGACGGTGTAATGACAAGAGATGGAACCCCTTTCATGTGTATTGAATGTAAAAGTAACCTTCCTGATATTGATAGAATAAGCAATGGCAACAGTATTCGGTTTGGCATGACTGTCAAGCAGTTATTTAGCTATATGTTACCTTTGTCTTTAACGCGTGGTATGTTGTGTAATGCAAAGTGTGTTGTTTTAATCAGACTCAGAAAGGAAGAATACTTGAACAATGATTCCGATGATATTCCTTATGATTACCAATATGTGGATTTCAAAAAAGGTTTAGCACCCATAGTTGCGTTTATGCTTGAGGCAATACGTGAACCTATAGATCCTCGTATAAGGGAAAAATTCAGTACTCATTGGCAATAATCCAATACCGGCAAGTGGAATAATCATCTAATACAAAATCTTTGTGCTGGTAGTACCTAACGCCATTTAATAGCTATATATATAATAAAAACAGAAAACAAAAACTTGTAATAAGGAAGATTAATGCGAAAGATTTTTTGCAGCCATATTGAATAATTATCTTCACTAAAGAATCCAAGCATGCAGATACCAAAATATTATAGTTAGAACTTTTGGATTCGACAAATCTGTGCAAACTAAGCATGAATAACTGAGATATACGCAAGACAATAATTATTGCGAACTCTTGAAATTTTGTGGCTTCAGAATTCAAGGACCGCATCAAGTCATATCCATGATTTGAAGCTTAATGATACCTAATTATTCAAAGGACCTATTGCTAACTGAAAATGGGAGCCTAAGAATTATAAAACAATATGGGCGGGACTGGAATCACCCCATTGTATCAATTGCTTCATGAGGTATACCAAAGAGTATACAAATTTTAGGTAGACAAAAATAAATGACTTTCTATAGAGTCTATGAACTCTATGGCTAACTACTAATAGCAGAGGAATGGCGCTGGTATACAGCAATTTGTTTATTCATGTAAATAGGTCTGAATCAGATCTTGTAACGATTTTGATCGAATGATCAATTTTTGCGTCTTCAGGGCATTTGTATTCCCTTTTAGCAAAGACAGCTTGAATCGGTATAAGAAGTTTCTCAACCTTGAGACACCTCAATATACTTCGAAAAACACTTCGAAAAACCAAAATCTATAAGTTCTGGTAAACCATAGATCTATCGGCTACACCATTATGAGCAATTCCTCCCCAATAAATTCTAACTGTTTGGCCATCTCAGGTTATTTCACTCCCACACATTGACGAACATGGATATGAATCGCGCACGATTATTTTTAGATCTTTCAGATACTCCGCGATGTTTTGATGAGGATCAGATCATCTATCACTCCCTTTATTTATATTCTTGCCTTTCTTCTTTCCTTGGATTTCTTTTAATTTATTGTTGGTTGATACGGTTAAGAAATGGCAGGGCCTCGTAATAGCTCTCTGAGCCATCTTAAGTTGATGGGTTTGTTTACGGCGGTGGTTATGGCTTTGGTTGTATGGAGTGATTGGGGAAGCCAATTGAACATTGAAGATGCATTATTCTTG
Source organism: Yamadazyma spencermartinsiae (assembly GCA_030582355.1). Lineage (NCBI taxonomy): Eukaryota > Fungi > Ascomycota > Pichiomycetes > Serinales > Debaryomycetaceae > Yamadazyma > Yamadazyma spencermartinsiae. Next base: position 44,417 of record JAKTXB010000041.1, on the reverse strand, counting down.
ACTCGAAATTCATTTAAGGAGTTTAGACAGCTGTACTTTCCTTCGAAGTCCGAAACTGTTAAAGGTGACGTGTTACAGAAGAAATCTGGTGCTGGGGTCATTGATGATATTGAATATCCTATTACTAATATGGTCAATTCTATATTTCCCATAGACACAAATTTGGAGTTTAATACTACCGATGACCAATTATACCGGATGGTAGGGAGGTATGCCTCATTCAGTCCAATCTTAAGTAATCCTATTATGGGACATTATAAAACCATTCCAACTAGTGCGTGTGAGAACTTAAATTCTTCCAATCTTGATTATGGAAGTTTCGAAGATAAGATATTGATAGTACTTCGGGGAGAATGTACTTTTGTGAAGAAAGTGGATAATTTAGTCCATTCGGGACTCAATCCTAAAGCGGTTATAATTGCTAATGATGAGCCATCTACTAGCTTGATTACAATGTATTCTAGCACTTTTAATGATGATAGATCCTTGAATGTACCGACAATTTTTATTACTAATGAATCATATAAATTATTCAAGCGTTTTAACGGGGACAATCTTCTTGTTCAAGTATCGACTGCTCCTTTGGGTAACTGGATCAACATTATCATTTCTATGATTTTGTCTCCGCCGTTATTGATATTGTTTTTTTATTGCCTTATTCAGCTTATACAAAATTGCAGGAGGCTCCGTCAAAATAGGGCTAGTGAGAGAATTGTTCGGAACCTACCGGTATATATCTATAACAAAAATCACTTAATTCGGTACCTGGAATTCTATAATTACTTGAATGTAACTGGTCAGACCCAACAGTTGATTGACAACAACGATGGTGGTTCCAATTCAGGGTCCTCTAATAATTCTTTGAATTTCCAAGATGGCAACGGAGGTTTTACTGGGAAGCCTACTCCTTCTGCTTCAAGTGCAACATTGAATAATTTTACGATTAACGGAGTAGACATTAAAAGATCAGCCAAGAATTTGAATGTGTTAATCATGAATGAAGATTTTTATCCTTCTTTCAAATGTTCCATATGTTTAGATGGGTTTAAACCATTAAAGTCAAGGGTTTTGGTATTGGATTGTAAACATTTTTTCCATGAAGTGTGTTTATCTAATTGGTTAATCAATTTTAAAAGAAGCTGCCCCCTCTGTAATAATTTCACCCTTGCAAATGTTAGTAATGGCTCGGATACAAGTTTAATTGCAGGACAATTAAATTACAATTATAACAGTATGGACAATGTTGACATTGAATCTCACATCGGGCTCAATACCAGTTCTAATGAGGCCCTTGAAGAATCCAGCGATGTGGGGGGCAGCTTAGTCGATGGTTATGAAAGCATTTATGATTTCCCGCAAGACAATGAGGAGTACAGACCTCAGACAGGTGCTGTGGTCTCTGGTCATCTAGATACAGCGTCTATTCGACCTATTACACTGTCATCCAATGACTCCAAAGATTCATTCAAAACTCCCCCTGATACATTACATGAAAGGGAGTCGATTGCATCAAATACGGCGTCGTTTTTCACTTCTAGATCACAGTTTGATAATAAGAGCTCTGGAAGATTCGTCAAGCCCCTGCATATCCTTAGTCAATTCTCATCAAATAATATTCAAATCAGGGATCAACTAAGTACCAGTATTGACTCGGAGTTAGATGCAAAGGCTAGGAACGATTCCCTCGATGATAGTGACGCTACTGACCTCAATAATACTACCACCGAGTCGGGGAGAAATAGTTCCGAAGCTTCAACGATCAATCTAAGTGAAGACTAGCGCTATATAGCTCATAAATATATTACCGTTTTATAGTGTCCATCTCAACTAGGCTGCAAGATCCCGGCCCCATTTCGTTATAACCGCAAGTCACCCGGCGCACACCGGACGCCTCCACATTTTGCTGATCGTTTAGCGCGCGACCCCAAAACAAATTTTGTTCCGTAAAACGACCACTCTTGTGTTTGATTGAACCATAGATGCCCCGATTATTGTAAGCTAAACAGGTTTCGGAGTTCATACTAAGAAACCCCACGTAAGTGTTTAACAATTAGAAATACCAAGACATCCAAAAAAGTCTTAGAATGTCTATGAATTCAGACGAACCGGAACAACTAATGAGCGGGCCTGAAACCGCTAGCCCCAACAGTACTCCCAAAGCAAGACCCACCAGACGAAGAAAGAAGAAAGTGGAGATAGCATGTGTATATTGTAGGAGGTCACACATGATCTGTGACGACTCTCGACCCTGTCAACGATGTATCAAGCGAGGAATTGGTCATTTATGTTATGATGAGCCCTCCAATACCAGACAAAAGAAGAAGGCTCAGTCGATGGTAAAAAGTGAATCCTCACCAGTTCCAATGGGACTGACTCAAGGGTCCCCAGCTCAACTCCCGGCCCATTCTGCCTCAGAAATGGGCCCTCTAGAGCCCCTAAATAATCAAAGTCAGGCGCAAATGCCTATGCTAAATCAGGCTCAGGCTCAAACTCCATGGTTGCAACAGCAATATACGCAGCCAGGCGGGAACCAATCCAAACAGTTCAATAGGTCGGTTTTGTCGCAAACCATGCCATTTAATCATGAACCGTTCTTCTACTCAGAGCATGCCGGAAGTGAATTTAGTTCTTTGAATGACTTTTTATCAATGATTGATGATCCAGACTTAGTTAATGGGGCTTTGAATGATGATACTCCTAATGATCCCATGTTAAATTTTGGATTGGGTGACGGTGCTACATCCAACCCTAGATCCTTAAAAAATGCCAATGACGGTGTGAATAATGATAATTTATCCAATATACTAGGATACTCTCCTAGCAATAATGCTGTTGCTGCTCCACAGTTTCCCGCTCAACCACTGACGCAACCACAAAATCAAACGCTGGAGCAACCTCAATCTCAAAATCCTCCCTTAGCGCCACAAGCACAGCGAACTAATAGTCAACCCCCTAAGACAAATGGTAATAGTGTCCATCAGCCAGTGATATCAGACTCTGCAAGAGACAAGTTCTTTTTGACAGCGGCTGACCCAACAACAGAAATATCGCCCGAAGAAAGATTGAAACAAGTTATTAAAGCCAAACTAGAGGCCGGTTTATTACAACCATATAATTATGCAAAGGGGTATGCTAGGTTGCAAAACTACATGGATAACTATATGAATACTACCAGTCGGCAACGGATTCTAAAACCATTATCAGTATTTCGACCAGCTTTTAGAGCCATTGCTCGGACATTGAAGGATGTGGATTTGGTTTTAGTTGAAGAGAGCTTTGAACGGATGTTGTTGGATTATGATAGAGTTTTCACTTCTATGGCTATTCCTGCTTGTCTTTGGAGAAGAACCGGTGAGATTTATAGAGGGAATAAAGAGTTTGCGTCGTTAGTTGGAGTTACTACTGATGATCTAAAAGATGGAAAATTGGCTATATATGAGTTAATGAGCGAAGAGAGTGCTGTGAATTTTTGGGAAAAGTACGGAGCCATCGCCTTTGATAAAGGTCAAAAAGCAGTTCTAACTAGTTGTAACCTAAGAACTAAAGACGGGATCAAAAGAAAAAGCTGCTGCTTCAGTTTTACGATTAGGAGAGACAGATATAATATTCCAAGTTGTATAGTAGGAAATTTCATTCCAATCGATCCATGAATTAAAAGTTTGTAGTTTCTATGTATTCAATATATTATTTATTTTGCTAGTTTATGACTTGAATCATTCATCATCATCGTCATCATTGGAATCTATATCTTCTAATGCTACATCCGAGTCTTCGCCTTCATTTTGTTGCTCCTTTCTTCTGTCATTTTCTTTGGCTGCTTCTTCTTGTTCTACGGCCTCTCTTAACAAACGCAATTTCTCTTCTTTGGCCTTTCTTTGAACAACAGTATATTGACCTAAAGGAGTTTTTTCCCATTTGAAGTCGCTAAGGAATAACGAAACCTCGTGTTTGTTAGAAGGCCCATATTCCACGTTAGATCTTTTACCGGATATAAAGGTAGCATTATCATTTAATTTTTCCACCAATTGCTGTAATTGTTTGTTAAATCTGATGTTTTTGGACTTTTTCATGAATCTTCTTAAAGCAATAATAGCAGGAGTTGCTAACTCAGGAAATGCAATATTTTTACAGTATAAAACAAAAAATTCGTAAGACAACTCCATGAATTGTTCTATCAATCCATCTTGGAACATTTTGGTTCCAAGATATTGCTGATTGGCTTTAATGTTGTGTTCAAAGTCGAAAACTGGTAAATTGGATCTCTTTGGAGACTTGGTGATCGCAGTGGAGTTCAATATTTCCGAGATCAATGGGAAAATTGGAATGAATACACCAGTAGATTGTGATAAACGAGTCAATGATCTGATTAAGTAAAACCTTAATGGGAAAAATTGAGCAGTGGGAATTAATCTAATGGTACCTAAAGTGACTTGTACCAATGGATAAATTAATTGTCTTAATGGACTCTCTTTATTCTTATGGTTTTGTAACTCTTTTTCAGGGTTACAGTGCTGGGCCAACACTCTTGACCAGAAGTCTAAAGAGTGACAGTATTGCCAATTGTATACAGTTTTGTAACCTTCTTTAGCGTTAGAGGTGGCATTTATACTGTTTCTTAAATGGATTGCTGCTTGTCTAATATACTCAAATCCAATTTGATAAGACACGGTTTCATCAATCCCATACAATTCAGAAGCCGAATTTTTGCAGAAATTTAACAATGGCATTGTGAAATGGTTGGTCTTTCTAGCGTTCTTCAAGAAGATGGTATAAGTGGATTTCAAAACAGTTTCTAAGATTGATTTTGGGAATTCTTTAGAAACATTATTCAAGAACGCAAAAGTAGCCATTTGGATTTCTACCTCAGTAGTAGAAGACCACACATTAACAACAGAATTAAGAAGTTCTTTCAATAATCTTCTGAATGTTAAGTAGAAAGGAAATACTTCTTGTAACGAATACAACACTAAGGTTGCAGTTTCAGAATTATTAATATCATTCAATAGAGTAATGAATGACCCAGCATGAGACTTTAAAATTGCAGAAATAGTTTTGATGTGTTCATTCTTTTGAGGAACAACTCTTGTGCCATTAGCACCATTTTTATATTTGACCAATTTTTGGATCGCCTCGGGAACTTGCTTTAAGGCAACCAACATCAAATTGTTAAATGCTTTCCCATCAGTTATAACGTATTTATATTGTTTAGAATCATCATGAACATTAACGGCAGCTTTAAAAGCAATACAAACCTGTCTAATAATTTGGGTATTTGGTTTGGTAGCCAATTGCTTTTCCCAGGTTTTGACGAGCTTCAAAGTGATTTCCGTCTTTTTAACAGTTTGAACTGGTGCTGCTTCTTCTTGCACTTTCTCTTGCTCATCTTCACTTTCTTGTTCCATATCGTCTTCATCGTCGCTGATGGCATCTAAAGGATTAGTTCCTTCAAAATCTAATAAATCCTTATCATTCTCTTGCAAATACTTGTAAAACTCTGGATCTTTCTCTTCAAGTCCCTTTATATTTTCCTGGATATCATCAAGGTCTTCTTCTTCTGAGGATTCATCATCATCTTCGTCTTCTTGTTCTTCGTCTTCTTGTTCTTCGTCTTCTTGTTCTTCGTCTTCTTCGTCTTCATCGTCTTCCTCAGACTCTATGGATTTATTGGTCTTCTTGGCCTTTGGCACTTCAAATCCTCCTTCAAAAAAATCATCCACAGACATATCTTCAAAGACTTCTTTAGGTTTTTTCGGCTGTTCTTCAGCCCCAGCCTTCTTCTTACGAGAACCAATCTTTTTATTATGCTTCTGCACCTCCTTTCTATGGTCAAGAGTGTGCTTCAAGTGGTTCTTCTGGAACTTTCTAGTAGACTTCCCGACTTTCCCCATGTTGAATCTTTGTGTCAAAGTGCTCTTCAAGTGCTTACGTGGATCTTTGGAGCTCTTACAAGTATCACTGGTCTTTTTCTTTTTTTTTTTTTTCAGTTGATGCGATGCACTGGGAGATGAGCGATGACATGCGCATCTCGAACATTACGTAGTTTTATCAGCGTACTGAATTAAGTATATTGTGCTATTCTATTATACAAAGTCTTTAAACTTACCTGTAAAGGCATCCTGGAGCCAGTTTTGGAGTTTGTCGAAAATTACAACGTCTGCATTATTGTAATGAATCCCATGGTCGTTGTCTGGGAAGAAATGAACGTCGTAGTTTTCAATACTATGGCTATTAAATTTGTCCAATAACCAGAGCAGGTTTTGAAAATGAACATTGTCGTCAGCAGTCCCGTGCATGATTAAAAATCTTTCGACTGATTTGAACGATTCAATGTCTTTTACTAAAGCATTGGTCGCGTACTTGGGGTTATCTTTGGGTAAGTTCATATACCGTTCGGTGTAAAATGCATTGTAAAATAGGAAATTTGTAACAGGGGCTACTGCCATACCGAACTTGAAGGTTTTACCTTCATCCAACTCTAATGTTTTCAAGGTGGTGAATCCTCCATAAGACCATCCCCAAATTGCAATGGCGTCTTTGTTAATGATCTTTTCGTTCTTCTTGATGTATTCAGAAGTAATGGTGATTATATCTCTAGCTTCCCAATAACCTATATTCTCATAGCCGTAAGATTTACTTTTCCACCCGTTTCCATCTGTTCCCCTTGGATCTATTTGCAAAACTATGGCATCTAACGTCGCACTGATAGATTCTTCAAATCCTAGGGTAAAAGTTTTGAATACAGTTTGAGAACCGGGCCCACCATAAGCGTTGACCAACACCGGATATTTTCTCCTTGATGGATCGAAATTAGGTGGCAATATTTCTACCACATTGATATCGACACTTTTATGTTTGACAGTTTTGTAAATCTTGGTAGGCAAGTTGTATTTAAGTGATTCTGCTTGGAAGGCCCTTAAATTACTTTTCAATGGTAACGAAGATAAATATTTGTTCATATCATCATGAACATGGAGATCACCAGTATCAATAACCTTTTGCCATGGTAAATCTGGGCCCAAATATTGCAAATTTATGAATTGAGCTCTATCATCACTAGAAAATTTGTAATACCCATTCTCGTCTCCTCCTAATATGAGTTCAACTTTACAATCGAGGTTGACTGCAATTAAGTGGGAATCCATAGATCCCTTTATGTTGGATAGTGTATAGACTAGCTTTTCGTTGGGGTTGTATACAACAGGAGCTGTATCGAGGATATCCCAATCAGGGGATGAGGTTAACAACTTCGGGGTTTTAGATAATGGGCTCTCATAATAAGCTAAATGGGTCCTATTGTTGACTACAATTTTGTCAATATATCCATTATTAATCAAAGCGATGGATGAAAACTTATCAATCCAACCACCAAACTTTCTGGCCGCATTTACAGATTCGATCTCCTTGTGTTCATTCTTAGAAACCGTCAAGACTTGTTTAGACTGTATGGAGCTGGTTCTGTCCGTAACTTTGATTAGAAAGTTATCACTATTAATCCAGCTGGCATCATATAAAATGAAATCATCAAACTTCTTCTCAAAGACGAGTGGTTCTTTGGTATTCTTTTCAAGGTTATACTTGAATAGCTCGAGTTTAGGCACTTTAGTACCAGGTTTAGGGTACTGAATCAGCTTCTTAATAGGATATTGATTAACGCCCTCCACGGTACTATCAGAGTCTTCGGAAATATAGTTCATGCCGATTTCGGATTTATCTTTGACATAATAGTCAATTTCGTAATTGAATACTCCAGTCTCATCTATGGATCCATAAACTAAATTCTTACTATCTGGAGACCACCAAACCATTTTATCATCACTTAGAATCTCCTCTTCATAAACCCAGTCGGGTTTACCGTTGAATCTTTCCTTTGAACCGTCATCGGTTATCCTTGTAACCTTCAAGGAATCCAATTCTTGGATATATAAGTCATGATCAACTGCAAATAAAATCTTAGACCCATCAGGTGAAAACTGAGTAAAGTGTAATTTTGTTAAATTGGACGGCTTAAAGTTGTCCACCTTAATATTATCTTTCTGAATAGGAATAAACTCTTTGGTCACTGGTTTAAATAGCCAATAAATCGCAAATGACAGGTGCCTCCATTGCGGTAAGACATCTGTAGTAACCAAATGGTACCCGTTAACTTCATCAAAAGGTTTCCCCGGATTCAAAATCAAACTGGTTATATAGAAAAAATTGTTTTCGTAAGCAAATTGGAGATTGTCAATCAACACAGTCTCTTCGTCAGAATTATGCCGTTTTATTATATAAGATCCCTTAGCGCCTCTTGTTATATAGTACCCATTTCCCTGGCTCGGATATTGAGGTTTACTCAACCACTCAATGTGTTGGAATTGGGCGTATAACTTTCCGTTTCTAATAGCATCCATAGTTAAATTCTTATTATCCGCCTTATAAGGATTCAAAGTGACATTCTCTCCTCCCAATTGAATATCTGTCTGCCACCTTAGGCTAGAAGAAACATTCTCTACGCTTAAATTGGCGTATATTATTAGCAAAAGAATCCATAACCCCACCGCTAATACTGATATTATAGCGCAAACCCCTCTTCTTTGGCGGCTCAGCTTGTAGTTAGATAGAACGGCTTGGAAATTCGTGTCATCGTTGAAATCGTGTATATCATTATCATCCTTATTATTACTCATCTCCAACTCGTCAAATATAACTGACAGTCCCGTATCGGACTCCAGGTCGTTACTATTGGGACTGCTAGCAGTCTCATTCTCATTCTGGTCCTCAAATGATATCCTCTGAGGTGGATTGTCCACATTGACCATCTCGTACTCCTCGGGTGAGTTAAATTTCATGACATCTATAATTGGGGCCCGATATCAAGAGACCCGACAAAAGAATGGTATGGAAGAGATCAGAATTACTGAATCCAGATTGCAATGGGACACTAACACTCCGCGACCCATGTTTTGCTTCGCGAAAACGGTTAAGGCTGAAGGCTTTAGAGGCTGCGTGTTGGCCCGCAACATGGAAAATTCGCAAGATCTAAAGAACCCAACAACTTCGTGAGATTATAATGTTATTGGACATCCAATCCAGATCCAAGAGTATCAAGAGTATCTCCACTGACGAATTTAGTGGGGCCTCATTCACCAACGATGTGGTTGAGTTAATTGGAAAAGAAAACCGTTTAAATAAAAACAGAATTAGAATTACCTACGACAAGAATGGCGTTAAAACCCCATTGCCATTAAACAAACAATTGAAAGCCCTTGGAATCATTGAAGACTGCACTATGTCTGTTAAGGACTTGGGACCCCAAATTGATTGGAAGACTGTGTTCTTGATCGAGTATTTCGGGCCTATAATTATTCATTCTATTTTCTTCTATGGAGTGAGAGAAGTATACGAGAATGTGTATATGAGTGCAACCAAGATTCTTTTGTACGACTTGACTTTGCTTCACTTTGCTAAACGAGAATATGAAACATTATTCGTTCATAGATTTTCCAACGCCACCATGCCTTTCTTCAACATTTTTAAGAACTCTTTTCATTATTGGATTCTAAATGGAGTTTTATGTAGTGTGTTTGTGTATATTCCAAGCTATTTGGTGGCCACTGATAATAAGGTAGTTGACTTTTTATTCCATGTCAATGAACTTTCTATGGGAGCCAACGTGGTATTTGCAGGGTTAATTATGTTTTTCGAATTTTCCAATTATTTAACTCATAAAAATTTGTCATCAATTAGAGATAATAATCCCAAGAATTATGAGATTCCTTATGGATATGGATTTAATTGGGTATCCTGTCCTAATTATTTCTTTGAGGTGATGACCTTCTTTATGTTTTCTCTTATGAGTGGAAACTGGAGTTATTTTTTGTTCACCATTGTGGCAGCTGGTCAAATGTATATTTGGGCCGTAGGCAAGCATAAGAGATATTTGAGAACTTTTGGAGATGAGTATAAGAAGTTGAACAGAAAGGTCATGTTTCCTTATATTCTTTAAATAACACTTACACTTATGCTTATACTTATGCTTATATTTATATGATATATTATACATTATGTTTCACCAGACAAACTAACATTTAGTTCTTTTCTAACTTCAAACAAACACTGTTCACACAATGCCTTGCATCCGTGGGGGTGTTATAGCCCTCTCCTCTAAATATATGACCCAAATGGCCATCACACTTACTACATCTCATCTCTTCTCTGATCATTCCATGGCTACCATCTACCAAAGTGGTGATGGATCCAGGAATAGCAGTATAAAAAGCGGGCCATCCACAATGAGCGTCGAATTGAGTAGAAGCTTCATATAACGGATTATCGCAAGCTACACATTTATAAGTTGCGTTCTTATCTTTAGGAGTATTGACATATTCTCCAGTCCCTGGGGCTTCCGTACCGTTTTGTCTTAATACTCTAAATTGTTGAGGATTTAAAATGGCTCTCCATTCGTCGTCTGTCTTCATTTTCAATAGTGGGGAATTATAAAATGTTCTGTAGTTTGCTAATTGTCTGTAATTTGTTACGATTTGGTAAGTCGATGTTCCAACAGATGATGATCTATAGAAATTCACTAGGCGATTATTACTGGTTCTTATAAAGTTCATAAAACTGATAATTCGTGCAAAGCGTTACTAAGCAAAAAAATGTTCAAGTCGATGACCTACTTTAAAACATTAAGTTGAGCACTATTAGGTGAGCATGAGGCTTATCAGGCTCATTGCAATTAATAGATTCCGCAATCATCTCTTATCTAGGCAACCATATTAACTCGAGATCATTCCTAGAGTGTACTGTTCAGGCTGTTCTGCATTTTTACCTTCTCTTATCTCTACTTGTACATAATCTATTAGGTGCTAAGTTACATATATATCTAACGCATAAAGTAGTTGTATTTCCCCTTTTGGTATCTGGACTTATCTTTGGTGTCTAATTCCCAACCAATTTCAATATCAACTTCTCTGGGATTCTTTTCGTTGGGTCTAGAGGAAATTCTTCCTTTAAGAGTGTCGGGTGTTTTAATGTCTAACACTTGATCCATGTAAAATACAGTTTGTTTCCAGTGAGTATAATGATTCATGGGTCCGGTTCTTAACATGACTTTTTCATCTCCAGGAAACTCACAGTCAAACCAAACAATATAAGCGTGACATAATTCATTAGTTATTGGTTTTAATTCAAATTCTCTGGAGAATTCCAAATCTTCCTTTTTGACGGTGTTAATATCAAACTCAAAGAATTTATAGGAGTTGGTGATCAATGAGTTATTATTTACAGTATCCACCAATGGCTCTACCATGGCGACCTTAATGAATGGGCTGTAGTCGAATCCATACACATCTTGCCAATAGTTGATTTTTTCGTCTTTATATTCTCCATCTTCAATTCCTGCAATGGACATGGAACATTTATCAGGTAAAATTAATCCTCCTTCTACCAAATATTTATCTCTAGCGTATAACACGGTATCTAACATACTTTCATACAACAAGAAATATCCCATCCATTCAGATACAATGATATCAACTTTATCAACTGGCAAAGTGATATCTTCTAATTTTCCTTGTATCAATGTGATTTTATCTTCAAATCCGTTAAGCGACACGATTTCTTTGGCCTTTTCTATGATATTAGACATGTCTACAGAATAGACATGTTTGGCTCCAGCTTTAACAGCAAACATTGATAAAATCCCCGTTCCACATCCAACGTCTAACACAATCTTATCTTTAAATAAGTGTCTATTCTTGAACATAGCAGATCTGTAAGATAATGTTCTGGAAGTATCCTTCAACATTTCTTCGTGGATCCCGAAGTGATCATAGGATGAGAAGTAATGTTGCTCTGTGAAAGCCAATGATGATTTATCGGTAGCTGACATGCTTATTTAATAGGTGGTGCTACTAAGATGCTACTAAGTTTGTATGAGAATTTTTTTTTCTTTTTCTCTTCCCCATCTCTTCTCGTTTTGTTTTTCCGTATGTTAAACGGTTAAGGCACGGGATTTCCTGATAATACTATAACCACCAGGAGAATGGCTTAAAAAAGACATTAGACACAATGATGGTACTGTGGTTGTATTAGAAGTCGAGTAGGGGGCTCATGTCGCTTTGGGAATAGTTGCAGCAGTGTTTATGAGAGTGTGTTTCTTCGGTGCGTATGGCTGCAAAATATGTATTAAAGGCTATAAAAACCGATCTAACATTTTCAAAGTGATGTTGGAAAATTCCACACTTTGGTCTACACAGAAGCTATGAGTTATGCCATCGTCCACATCCCCTAGTTGGAATGACAAGTTATGATTGGTTTCATCGTGATATCTGGAGAAAATATAAGCTCTTGTATTATCATGAACCCAATGATCGTGTAAAGCAAAGTATCCCCAAATCTTAATGTCATGATTTCTGGTTAAACCATTAAAGAACCAGTCGTTTAACTCATCGTCGTTTAATATCATTTCCATCTCTTCGATTGCCATGGTGACTGCTTGTTTGGCAATTCTAGACGACTTGATTAGTTTAAGTGATGCATCAATAGAGTGCTCAAGAGCCTGTCTTGAAGCAGCGTTATCAAGCTTAGGAGTAGCAAAGATTAAATTCCTGAAAATATACTTGATAACTTCATCAGGAAGCACAGCCGTTAATATCCAGCTTAATACTACTGCCAACCATACTACGGGCAAATACTTCAGCAAAAATACCAACCGTTGCCCTGAGTCTGATTCTTTGATATTTATAACTGTGGGGCAAATGAGCCCAATAAACTTTATGGTGATTTGCTCACTATCAATTAATTGTTTTACCATCCTTTGCGTGATATAGGCTCCCACGGAATGTGCAAAGATATACAAATTGACAGGTCCTGATTTTTGTTTGACGATATCCTTGATAATATTTACCTTGTGTTGAACTTGAAACTCCAAATTATAGATTGGGTACCGTTTGGCTCCCTCCTTAATATATTCATCGGTAGTTTGGTAGCCTGCTTGTGACAAACAGTAGATTTCAAAGGTTGGATGCTGTTGTTGAATCAAATCTAAGTAAGTTATATAGTACTCTACTAACCCTGGATTACCAGGAATAAATATTAATAAATCATTACCTTGGGGATTTTGCTTCAATGGCGGTTTATGATAAGCGCTAGTCAACGGAAAAGAGTCTAATGTAAGTAAGCTCATGTTGCCAAATCAGAACTTGTGTATTGCTGACGTTCTAACTTCTATTTAAGTTATGAGTTTTATCACAATTTAACTTCTACAATTTTGGGTGCGAACCAACCTCATTTGGGCTAGAATTCCTGGAAGCTAGTTGCTATTCAGACTGATCAATATTGAAGCTGAAATGCTTTGTTGGAGAAGGATTTGATTCCAATTGATCCGAGTTATGTAAATCTTTTTCATAGTAATGTAAATCTCCATTTTTATTTAATAATATGATCGTTTGAGTTCGTGTCCCGTAGTACTTTCCAATGGTTTCATTTTGAACAGGGAGGTTAGTTTCAAGAGGAGGAACAAAAATTGTAGATCTTAACCCTAAAATTTTTTGTAACATGGGTTTATCATCTAAACTCTTATCGAAATTATCTTGACATAAAACTCCGAACAATTGATCCACAAGAGAACCTTGGTCTAATTTCCGGTTAATTGCCTCGTGTATGGTCTCTGATAATAAGGACTTCCCTGTCTCTACCTTCTCCCACGGATCATGGTATAACGAATTGGATAATCCAACAGTAGTGGGTTTCTGGTTATCAAACACCGTTCCTTTATCACCTCTGTTACTAATTATATTAAGACTATTGATCTTACTATTTTCATCAAGTTTCAAGCTCCCATATAGTAAAGAAAACCCACCTACTCTCCTTAACGGCACTCTATCCAACTTTTTCCCACTATCAATTCGATCTGGTAATGAAGTCTCAAGATTGTTGTACCAGGTGGCGTCATCAAGATCAGTACTCAAGTAATCAATTGGGAGTATTCCTCTTGAAATCTCGCTGATAATGTTGATAGTTTCTTCTTCTCGAAAGTTTACTAGAGCTGCTAATTTTCCCTTTGTATCCACACCTATCCATGTCCCGTGTTCGGGCCTCCCAAGATCTATTGGTGATAAAATTTGCTTATCATTTATGCGTCTATATTTTGCAGTCTCGGTAGGTCTTCGGAAGTATTCGTCTCGGTTCGACAAGAGGATAAATGGGAAATCAGGATGCTCTGTACTTGCTAATAGAATACACATAGCCTATAGGTTTCTAAGATATCGTTCTTGTTTTTTCTTTCCGTACATATACTCCACGTTATAGATGACCCAACAATCAATGGTATTTTGTGTACACTCGTTTTGGATTTTGCGGGGGTGGGGAAGCGGCTCGAAAATATCACATCAGGCTACTTTTCTTACGAGAGAGTATGGATTAGTACCAATTTATTAGGATTGATTTATCACAATATATCAAAATATACACCAATGCAATAAGGAAAGGAAAGAGCGGGGATCATTGGTCTCATTCAATATCGAATCTTGTTAAAAAAATTGAGTGGTCGCTGACTACTGAATTGAGTGCTTTGCTGCAGATAATTCAAGTCGGAAGAACTCAAGGGGTCGTCTTGAACCTGTGATTGATCTGGAATTTGTTCCTGCTCTTGTATTTCTGGGTGGTTGTGGTCCAACTTATAGTTAATTTCAAGCTCAAATGGATCTTGGGGGTGGTATTTTTCTATAGTTCTATCCCTCCAAGAGAACCCATAACCAGAAAGATCTAATGTTTGAGCTTCAAAAGTGCCTGCACCAGCACAATCAGTGGGGGTTGTTGAAGTAGGATATAGGTTTTCATCAGAATTGAATGGATTGGAAGGTAATTCAAAATGGTTAAGATAGGCATCTTCAAAGTCTTGTGCTGCGTAATCAGAGGCTAGTCTTAATTGTTTGAGTTTGAACTCGCTTTCCAGATATTGATAACGGGTACACAGCGCCGAAGGATTCGAATGTAGTTGGGTATTACTGACCACTTTACTTCTTGTGATGGGGACATTTCTTTCATAAACATGGGTATTTTTAAAATAATTCATGGAACTTAAATATTTGACATCGGGTCTAACGTCAGGATCCCAAGTCAAACAACTTTTGATGACGTCAACTAATTCGCTATCGGGGTTATAACATAAAACTTGTTCAATATCACATCCTTGTTCGTAAGGGAAGGATAATCCTAACTTAGATGCTAAAGTCTTAGCTTCCCTCCAAAACCCTCCTAAAGGGACAAAGTAATTTGAATTTGGTGGAATCGAACTTATATCTGGTAAACATGGACACCCTAAGACCTTTAATATTTTTACCAATTGGTCAAGTTCTGAACTACCTGGGAACAAAGGATAAAAATTGGCCAATTCGGCCGCTACCAATGCAAATGCCCAAATATCGGCTGGTTTGGAATACCACTTTCTTCTTAATAAGATTTCAGGTGATCTATACCATCTGGTGGAAATATATGAAGTGTATGGCTCTATGTTATTAACACTTCTTCCTAATCCGTAGTCGGCCACCTTAACAATGTAATTGTCATTGCTGCGGTGGGGTGGAATGAGGCCTTTGTCTCCATAATATTGAATGGATGGAATTACTAGAATATTTTCTGGTTTGAGATCTCTGTGGAAATAGTCATGTTTATGTATATGTTTGATTCCAGCTAACATTTGACTTAAGATACTTTTCAAGGTTTTTGGGGTAAATTTGACCCCCTTTCTGGCATTCATAAGTTGTAATAAAGTTTGGTTTAATGATTCCATAACGATATGGGTTCTAAAATTGGTTGGATCCACAAAGATTTCAAACACTTGGACTAAA
Source organism: Yamadazyma spencermartinsiae (assembly GCA_030582355.1). NCBI lineage: Eukaryota > Fungi > Ascomycota > Pichiomycetes > Serinales > Debaryomycetaceae > Yamadazyma > Yamadazyma spencermartinsiae. Next base: position 28,584 of record JAKTXB010000041.1, on the reverse strand, counting down.
TTTGGATGGGAGGGAATTGACAAGATAAATTTTATTTCTTTATTCAAGTCTAGTCTGGAACATTTTTTGTTGATAATCTTGATGGCCATTAGTGGTGATTTGTTAGTTTCCGACTCGTTTAAAGGGCTCAAAAGGGTACCAACCATAGATTCATTTGCAGCTCTTAACTGAGTTCTATCTTTTAAAAATTTGGCTAACACCACCACACCAAAGCTTCCAACACCTAAGTTTTGAATCACTTTGTACCTGCTATCCAAATCTCTCACCGGTAATTGGAAATTCATCGTTACTCTCTAATATCGTACCCTTTGTTGTAAGCGGCAAGTACTGTGTGAGTGTGGTATTTATCGCTCCGCTGTGACTTTTCTTACCGTTTTGTCTGCTCTTCTCTTAAAAGCTCCAAATGGAACTCAAATCAATTCAGAGGATTCGGATGTTTTCCTAATTTCTACAAGGAGCTTACGGACTTTCTTACTACAAAAGAACACCAGTCACTGTGTTCCATTCTTATTTGTGGTAAGTTTTATCTGTGCTCGCAATTATTTTTGCAACTTTTCGGGCGGCTCGTAGATTAGACGGCGAGCATATATTATGTGGAGATATGTATCCTTAGAGATATGTATCCTTAGAGATATGTATCCTTAGAGATATGTATCCCAAAAGATATGTATCCCAAAAGCTATGTACACTAAAATATGTATCAAGAATGTAAAGAATGTATAAAGAACAGTGGTAAGATGTTTATAGAGTTGAAATCATGCACTATTCATTGAATCTCTCTTTGAATCCTGATTTATTGCATCACCTATCAGTGACCCTGTCTCCTTCTCTGGCATACTTGTAGTAGGATCAATTCAACATGACAGCATTTAATCATATAATTCCGCTCAGCTGTATCTCAAACCTCTATGAAATCACTTTCTTCACCACTTTCTGACTCTGAATCCATGTTTATTAGGAATTCATGATTAGGCACAAAATGATTTGTTGGAACCGATGGGCGGTGTTTGTCTACAATATATTGAGTCCCACCAGGTTTGCCAAAAACATTAAGATATTTAGGGTTGACAGTATAACTGTTTATAAGTGTCTTATTTGGGGCTTCAACATGACCTCTGTTAGAGGATTTGTCTGCATTGGTCATTCTTCGTTGCACATCCTTGGTTAAATTATTAGGTAACCAACATTTCGCTCCTCTTGGACATTTGCCTTCCTCTTCAAAATCAGGGCATTCAAATAAATGTAGAAATGGACAATTATTACCTCTCGCACAATAGCCGTTCAAACTAAACGGTCGACATACCCAATACTCTACGGTATTATCTCCATATCCTTCTAAATCTCGATGTATGAATTTACACTGTTCATTGAAGCATTCATTCTTTGCGTAAAATTTACATATTGGAGTATTGAATTCGGTAAGTTTGTGGTTGAATATACAACCCCAATTATTACATGTGCTCGTTAATAATTTGATACAAGCCCTAACTCGTTCTTGCTGGTGAATAAAGCGACATTGTGCACCATTAACACACGTCCCTATAGTATCAACAGTTAGTACAGCCATTCCTATATAGCTAAAATAGTTTTATACGTACCTCTTCTCATAAAGAATTTACAATATTCACGGCTAAAGCATGTTAGTAGGAGAATTCAAGATTCTGTTCCAAATGAATTTCAACATACGGTTGTGATTCGATTTTCGTTCTTAGTGTTCCATCTCTCTTTCGTTTATACAAATGGCCATTCCAACTAACATTTTCTGTGTCCTTGGGATCCCAAGCCGTCAAAGGAACAAGTGTGGCTCCATAGCTTGTAATAGCATATTTTACGTTCTTAATCTCAATTCTATCACAATCGTATGTCATATTGCGATTCTTATCCGTTATTTGTTTGATACCTTCAATCAAGCTCCTTTTGTTCCTTTGCCTATCTAGCTCTGCTCGTGGCGCTGCTGTTCTTACAGCTTCTACCTTGGCCAATTGCCTCTTAAGCTCATCGGTCCGTCTTTTATTGTCTAACATGAGAGTATTTACATATTCTAGCTTCATCTGGGGGGCCTGTTTGGGTTTTATCTGGTTCTTATGGTTTACCCCATTATTCAGAACAGGTTTCAGAATCTTCCCGCTTTCGATATTAAAACCCTTTCTATTACTCGTGCTGTCTGGTAATTTTGTTTTTGCATCCTTTCTTTTAAGGATCTTTTCTCTTAGCACATTAGCTCTGGCTTCATCTCCAGCTTCATCTGTTTTACTTATGTCTTGTTCCATAACATTCTTGTGTAGTCTAGCATATCCTACATTTTGGTGCGAAACTCGGAACATATAATACTAGTACCATGGCATCTACAAAACAGAAACTAGAGCTAGCCAACGCTGTGGGTGATATTATCCCCTTGGATCCTGAAACATGCAATCAGATGATCGATTATGGATTATCTCTCAAAAATGAAGACGAAATACGGTCTCATTTTTTAAATATGTTGGGAGAAAGCGATGCTACCACTGCATTCTTAGAAAGATTTATGGATGTTAAGAAAAGCTCAAAACATAAGAAGATACAACTGGTTCCGGAAATACAACCGCAGGGTAAAAAGGACTTGAAAAATCCATGGGCAAAAGAATCGGGAGATAAGGAAAAGCCTAAGTCTAAACAAGCTAAACCAAAACCACCAAAGACTACATCTGATTTGGTAAAAGAAAAACAACCAGAGTCTGCTAAAGATAATCGAAGGAGTCGTAAGAAAAACCTTGAATCTCTAAAGGACCTTGAAGGTCTTTTGAATTCTTTGGAAGTGTCTAATTCGAAAGATTCTCGTACAGTATGTTATTGTAATGCTACAAGGCATCCATTATTTGATATTGCTCCCAATTGTTTGAATTGTGGGAAGATTATATGTTATAAAGAAGGGCTTCAACCTTGTTCGTTCTGTGGAAATGAACTTTTGTCAATCAAGGATAAGAAAGATATTGAAAGGGTGCTCCTACAAGAGAAGATGGAGTTGGAAACAGGTAAGGTACTTCTGAAATCTGAGAAAAAGGAGGAGGTTACAAAACCACAAAAAGCTAAAAAGATCGTAATATCGATGAATGCGGGAGAAAACCTTTGGAAAGCTCAGGAAAGAGCATTGAAACAGGCGGAAGAAGAAAAAAAGTTAAATCATGAAAAAGTTGAGGCAGTAAGGAAAGAGCTTGAGACAGAACAACAGCAAAGAAATGAACTCGACTATTATGAAAGAATAAGTGGTTCCAGTAAAGACTTGGTAGAAGCTCAAGAAAGACTAGACCGCTTACTAGAATACCAAGAGACCGGAGCAGAGAGAACCAAGATTATTGATAATGCAGCTGATTACGAACTAACTTCTAACACAGGAAATATGTGGCTTTCGGCAACTGAAAAAGCCTTAAGGTTGAAAAAGCAACAAAGACACCTAAGAAAACATGAGGAATCAGAACAGAAACGCTTAGGTAGAGGAAAGCGTACTGTAGAAATGGTTATTAAGGATGGTAAAGTTAATATGGTAGAAAAGTATTCGTCTCCTCACGAAGAGGAAGTTGAGGATGATGAAATTAAGGAATTAGAAGGTGAAATCAAGAATGACCAGAAACAAGCAGAAACACAATTGATTAACAATGTATGGGATTATGAATCTGACGCTAATAGATGGGAAAAACCTGTATACATACCGAGTTCTTCGAACCAACCAGATTATCAAAGTGAAATTATGAAGAAGAGAGTCCAATTTGGATTTGATCGAGATGAAAACGAAATGATCACAAGTATGTATTAAGAGTACCACTGGTCCTATCCCATACAATGCCACTTTCCCTTTAAGGGTTGGCTCAATTTTCTGAAATCTTATGTGGCACAACACCCTTGCGTTCCCAGAACTACGTGGTCTAAGGGCTAGTTGTTCCTTTTTATATATGCGATCTCACCAAAATAAATAGAGAATGCTAATTACAGTAAGTAGATGTAGCCTAGATAGTGCCAAAGATTAATTATTATTTTCGATCTAAAAATATGCTTTGATAGTAGTATTACACTTTTCGCCTGAACCTATCTCCTACGACGCCACTTGCCTTTACCACCCTTATGGTTAATTTTTAATCTCTTATAGTTATGGCTTATTGGGGCTATTTTCTTCTTGTTAGAAGCTTGTGCTGTAGTCTTAATTTCATTAATCTCCTCCTCCTCTTCCGCTTCTTCTTCTTCTTTTTCTTCTTCTTCTTCCGATTCCCCGTTAGCCATCCTCTCTAATCTTGACTCTTCCTGTTCGTTTATTTTTTCCATGGCTTTATGAATATCTTTACTCTTCAATTGCCCCTCTTGAGATGGAAGGTTCGGCTTCATTTTCCATCTTCTCGTAGTTCTCTTTTGGGTCTTGCTCCGTCTCCTAATGGGCAGGTTCTCGGTATAACTCTCTGTACCTTCTTCTTTCTCTTGAGCCTCATATTGATTCATTTCCTCATCGGTGATGCTAATATTCTTGTGATCTTGAAACACGTCAAGTAATCTTTTATTACTGTTCAATCCAAGTAACCCTCGGGATTTCAATGGAGAAGGAGACACCTGGAAATCTGTAGCCAGTTGTCCACCTGGTGTAGTTGGAATGCTAGCAGAAGAATGTTTAACGGGGGAGCTCTCCATATGGGTCAAAAATGGCGATTTTTTTTGTTGATTCCCAATGTGGCTGAAATCGAATTTCAGAATATTTTTGTTAAGATAATTTGGAGTCTCTAGATGTACATTCAGGTGTTCATTTTTATTAGGCGTTTGTACTGGACTTTTCAGAGCAGCAACATTAGCAATTTTTTGCATGAAAGAATTCCCTTTTTGACCAGTTCTTGAAGGAGTGGCCAGGTTTATGATCTTTGGCTTCGTTGGAGTTTTAAATTCTACTTCTTCGGTATGTGGTTCAGTAGCTTGGGGAATGGACCTATTTTTTAAGGGTGATGATTCAGGAGGGGTTAGTTTCATATCAAATATGGAAAGCACTTTTCCTCCAGCTTGTGGAGTGGGGCCCAAGTTACTGTTCTGGTTAAGAACCTGCTCCTCTCCTAAATCATTATTATCTTCTTCATTTTCGTCCCCTGATATATTTTTTATCGTATCTATAAACGTTTCAACATTGTCAGATTTTTGGATATTGGTCCCCGTGTGTTGCTTCTGCTTCAATGTTTTATAAACTTTATAAAGCTTCAGCACTTTTTGGTTTTCCTTCACGTCATTTTTACTGGGTGGTCTATTGTGCAGTTTCTCGAATTCATGCTCCCATGTTTTAATCTCTCGCTTCACCCGAATTATACTTGTTTCCAATGACATGTGTGTATGCAATCCTATTGAGACGAATCTAATCGAGTTATTGATCTAGAAATGTGTCTATATAAATAATTTATTCAAAGCGTATACGCGTATCTATTTACAATTGATCAATGAAATTTCGCATCTCATCGAGCCTCGTTGAGTTAAACTCATTAACTTGGTTAATGACAATAGGCAAAGCTAATTTTAAGTGACATACCTCGGTATCAGTTAATTGATCCTTATTACTCTTATAGTTTTGTAGGAACGACCCCGACACTTTGTTAGCATTTTCCCAGTAGTCCCGTAAAAAGATCTTACTACCAGTTTGGTCATCTCTCAATGCGAGGTAGATTACTAGACGAATCCACTTTTGAAAGTCATCTTTACTATCTAAAAAGTTCATTGAAATATCCCAGTGGTTCCAGAACTCTTGCCAGTTACCAGAATTTCCGAATGTAAAAAGTTGTAACTCTTTTACGGATCTGCTTAGGGTTGTTCGGGTTGGGGTTGTGGTGAAGTAAAAGTTCAAAAGATGTGTAATATCTCTAGTTCTATTCTCTGCTTGGACAGTGGTATTGAATGTTTCGTTGTAAAGTTGGTGGGCATTATCATAAAGTATAGCATCAATTGTGGATGGTCCTAACGTTGCCCCTTGAGACTGCTCGGGTGAGGCAAGTTTCCATAGTAAAGGAATCAATTCGGGTGATGACTCAAGATCAATTTTATCATCTGAGAAACGATAAATATTCATTAAAAATTTAGATAATAGATCGTAGGATTTATCGGATATCACTTTGGGTTCAGATTGGTTCTTAAGTTCGGTAGAATCAAGAAGCACTTTAATGTATTCAAGTACATCTTTATCTTTCTCTGCCTTGAAGTCGATAGATTGGTCCATGGCTATGGAAAGATCGCTATACTTTCCGAGGAATATTTCGTTCAAATTCTCAAGGGAAACAATATCTGGATAGAAAATATGAATCAAACGATAAAAAGTATTCCTTAAGTTGTAATCTTGGATTGTAGGGTTGACAAAATGACTCTCGAATTCACCAACAGCATTAGTTATAGCCATGTTATCAAGCTCGGATAATTCTTCACTGATCCTATTGAAGATGGAGGTCAAAGAATCCGTGGAGCTCTTAGAAGAGGTGTGAAAATGTCTTCTGGATTGGAAAAAGTAAGGGACGTGTTGTTTGGGATCTTGATTTGTGACTTCCCCGTGGGTGTGTTCATCATTTTCTTCCGTGACTTGCTCTTCATTTCTCCATAATGATTCTAAATTCAACTCTTCTCTTCTCCCCTTTGTAAGAATATGAATGCACACCCCATCAACTCCAGTTTCACACATAATCCAAGAGTTTGCCGACTTTCCATAATCATTTTCGGTAGCTAAAGGAGCTTTATTTGCTCGTTTCAACATTCTCCGACGAGCAACTGGACTTGGGGCACTGGAAACCAATCCATTGACATTGGCTGTTGTAGAATAATTATGCTTGATATAATGCTTCAACTCCTGTCCTGCTTTAAAAATATGCTTTTCCGACTTCCCTGTACATATAATCATATACTGAAATGGCTGGTTTTCAGTACTATTAGGATGGTCAGCGTCCAAGGAATTCATGTCGAATAGCTCTAGGCTCTCTAATCCATACTCTATGGAAAGAATTTTAAGAAACTCTTCTACTGCTGTGGGAGCATCCAGAGGTATAAAAGGTATTGGTGCCCTCTGTTCTTCTGGCATTTCAATGCTGGGGGTTTCTCTTAAATACCAAGGCAAAGAGCTGGGATCATCATTCTTAGATTCGGAATCTTTCTCTGAACCCACAACTGTCAGTGGCAGAAAGCATCTGATAGCAACAGGCGCAAATCCCATTTTATTGCCCAACCTCGGTTGGAGCCACTGTGTGGATAATTTTCCACTCCTATTTCCTCTCCCTAGTTGAGTTAGTCTAATCATAGTGAAACAATTGAAACCACATAAATGAACTGCGAACATCATTTCGATATCATCGCATCGCACAAGAAGAAAAAAATTTAAGCACTACTACTAATAGAACACTAAAGTAAAATGGCCAAGTTAGTACATAACGTTCAAAAGAAACAGCATAGAGAACGTTCTCAAACCCAAGACAGGGCCAAGTATGGTTTACTAGAGAAAAAGAAGGATTATAAACTAAGAGCAGCCGACTATCATAAAAAACAAGCAGCACTTAAGGCTCTTCGAAATAAGGCTGCACAATATAACCCTGATGAGTATTATCATGCTATGACTAGATCTCGTACTGATGAGAGGGGTGCAATAATCGCTGATAGAGGAAATGAGCTGTTATCTGTCGACCAAGTGAAATTACTTAAGAGTCAAGATGCAAACTATATTCGTACCATGAGATTAAATGAATTGCAAAAAATTGCCAAACAGAAACAGAATTTAGCATTCAGAGGGAAGGGGAAACATACAGTATTTGTGGATTCCAAGCAGGAACAACAAAGCTTCATTCCCGAAGAATTCTTCAACACCGATAAAGATTTACTCAAAAGAAGAGAGAATCGGTTGACTATAGATCAACTTGAAAGCAATAAAAAATTAATCAATAACGACATGGATGAAATAACAAAAGATAGACTTAATACGAAAAAAGAAAAGCAATATAAATTATTAAAGAGGCGTTTGGAAAGAGAAAGCCAACTTAAGGAAGTGGAATCTAGAATGGAGAATCAAAAAGAGTTGATGAAAAAGGGTAATAAGAAAAAAATTGTAGATGGTGACGGAAAAGTTCTGTTCAAATGGAAAAATCAAAGAAAACGTTAAGTGAATATATTGTATATTAGTAAATGCATTAGTCTAGTCATCTGAGTTTAAGTTCCTATTAACATAGTCTGTGAACATGGGTATTATTCTACTACTTTCTACACTTCTCATTCTATTCAACCCGATGTATGTTCTTCTAATTCTTTGTAATTGGGCAATACTAACTGCATTTGGAGGCATCTCTATGAAACTGGTTTGATCGATATTCACTTTTCCTCCTACAGAGTTTAATTGTTGATGTTGTAATATTTTAGTTATAACTTCTTGGGTTTGCCTCTCCAACTCTTGCATAAAGTTATTACCAGAAGTAGGTTTAACCAAAGTGGCTGCATTTGGAGGTGGGGGTCTCTTAAGTACCAAAGCATCCCATATCTCATCAATTGGCAATTCATCATCTTGTACAGACGACACCACCGTGAATAAAGGACTGTCCCATCTATTTGTCTCTATTGGTTCTTCATATCTCATGCAAAGTTGATCTATAAGATCGTCATCCCATTTATGACTTTCATCAGTAACCTGGCTGTTTTTCTTCTTCAGGTCTTCAGGAGAATTAACTACATGAATGACACAATGTGGAGTTACCACTCCCTTAGCCTCACAGAATAATTGATATCTGAAGCCTTTAATATATGCCAATGAGTCCAAAATTACAAAAGTAGATCGAGATAAGTCTCTTCTTACCGCAGATATTTGAGCTGCTCTTCCTTGTTTCTCAGTTAAAGATTCTTTGTACAGCAGTCTGGAAATTCCGAGATTATCATCAGTATGGTACTTAATATTATAGTTATGTCCTGGGGAATTTTCGACTTTGGCTCTCTCTATTCTTTCGTTCAATTCTTTCATAAGTTTATTGGCCCAGGTTGTTTTCCCCGAACACGGGAATCCAGTAAAGGTGATCAACGGCATACTATATATCTAAATCGAAAAAATTCTTCAATATTATTATTCTCATCGCGAAATCCACAAAATTGCAACTGTTACTTTGTCAACTCTGAATGTCATTCATTCCACGAAGAATATTTCCAGAATATAATATTCCACTAGCAAACTTCAAGGGTCACCACCAAAAAGCGCTTACTAAATTTGGACACTTGGCCCCACAAATTGACTATATATTGGAAGTAAGAGATAGTAGAGCACCAATAGCCACGACCAATGTACTATTTGATAAAGTGCTAGCTAAGCGACCCAAACTTATACTATACAGTAAAAAGGATTTATCAGTTTTGAATAATGGGCTTCTTAGTAGATGGCATGACAAAAATAATGAACAATATATGACTATAGACGCTAGAAGCAAAGGTGATTCTAGACGGATCATTGATAAATTGAAGCAAGAATATTATAAACTATCACCACCTCCACCCCTTGGATTAAGGTTAATGATTGTAGGAATGCCTAATGTTGGCAAATCCACATTGGTGAACACTTTAAGAGAGGTGGGATTCTCTAGTAATATTGAGGGCAGTGTGTCTTCAAAGACTAGAAAGGTAGCTCGAACGGGTGGTCAACCAGGAGTAACTAGAACTACCAGTGAAGTAATAAGGATATCTGAATATCCCGATATCCTAGTTCATGATACTCCTGGGGTATTCTTACCATCGGTCAGAAACAGTCAAACAATGTTGGCATTATCTCTTGTTGGATGTGTACCGTCTTCGTTTGTGGATCCTGTAGTGCAAGCTGATTTCCTTTTGTATCTTTTGAATTTGCAAGATGATCCTGGGTCCAGGTATAACAAGTATATGAGCCATCCTACGAATTCTGTGGATGAACTTTTATATAACATAGCCAAGTATAGAAACAAATTGAATAAGGATGGTAGTTATGATGAACTTGGAATGGCAAATCATTGGTTGAACTTGTGGAGACAAGCTAAACACAAGGAATATAAAGGACTTTTCGAATTGGAAACTATTTTGGAGATAGAGGGTAAACAGGTTAAAGAAATCTTGGAAACAGAAAGAAACAGAATTTCGGAAATGAGAGTCCATCAAAAAATTGTTGATAGCTTGGGTGAAGATGGTACTGGATTATCCAAGAAAAGAAATAGAACTGCTAAAGATAGAGAATACGATCTCAGAAACCAATTATTCAAATTGTAATTCCCTTGTATATATAGAAAATACATAATAGACTACTCTGCAGCTAAGATTGCATCGATATCAAAGTCTTCCTCAACTGCATCATTACCATAATTGCCTCCTTTTTTGGTTCTATGATCCTGATCGACCTTCCTCTTTTTTGTCTTTTGGGGATTAAAAGCTCTCGTGCTCTTAGCTGACGACCTTTGAATATCAATTGACTGCTTATTTACATTGTGGAGCCATTCAGGATTATCCATTGCAAAATCATTTAACAAAATGTTTCTCAAATTGAATAAATTGGTCACATTGCTTGACGTTATATGCCTTTGTAAGACGTTTGGATCATTAAGAAAACTATGTAAGTCTTCGGCTTCAGATGCCTTTTTTATCATTTTTATCAAATTCAAGTTGAATTTGTGGATAGCTGGATTATGAGACAATAGCTTAAAGTCAGTGAAGGAAGGCGAATCATTAAACTTATCACCAAGACCTTGGCTGACTTTCAAGTCAGCTTTTTCGTTCTCAATGATAAGGCCACTATCCTCACCTTGATTCCACTCTGAATTCTCTTCTTCCTTTACCATAGACTTACCGCCATCCAAGTCTTTGGATAGTATAAATTCTTGCATCCTTGATAATTCCGGATCATCTTGCTCGGCATCTTCAGAAGTCTCTTCTTGACGTTTTATAAGAGGAGGGAAGGTGCCGATTTTCTCGTCTTCTCTGAAAGGCAACCTTACCAACTGAGCACAAAACACATACTTTTCTCCTGCTTTTATCTTTGCAGGATATAATGCACAAACATTCACCTCATCATTAACTTTCTGGACATACCGCACAAGAGCAGCAGTCTTCATCTCAATCAAAGATTGGCATAAAGAGTTATATCCAATATAGTCCTTAGAACTACACATGGCCGCAGGCACCACGTAGTTAGCTTCTCCTGTAAAGAACGCAACAGGTAAGTTATCAATCTTGATAAAACCGATAATATCTATCGACGGGTTACCTGGAAGCTTGGCTGCGCTAGCCAAATCTGGGTCAACAGAGTGCAAATCAGCGTTTGAATATTTATATCCATCTGTCCAATCGTTTTTTTCAATCATCACTTTGACCTTAGTATTGTTATCATTATCTTCATTATCATTAATTTCGTTACCATTATCATTATCATTATCTCTATCTTTATATATAAAGTATTGATGATCAGAATTCACCTTCTGAACGTCGTTTCCATCACCGAGTAAATACTGATGCATACCAGGGAGTTTTTCCAGTCTCACAGCAGGATACACTTCGACATTAAAAGAAAGAAAACTGTTTTGGCGAGTATCGTGCTTTTCACCCTGCAAAGTGGAAGCATCAGTACCAAATCTCAATGCTCCTTGGTACATCTTACGAGGGTCCACTCTTTTCAAAGGCGGGTTCTTGAGTATTATTTTCTCAGCTTGAAAAGCATCAATCAAGCGACCATTATTACATCTGGATATTAGCTGAGCCCAAGTCGTTTCATTTTGAGCTTTGATTGACGATTTATTTGAATTGTTATCAAAGCCCACACCAATTAAAGTAACATTAACATTCAAAGCATTAATTGCGTCAATAGTGGCATTATACAACTCGGAATCAACTGACTTAATTGGCTCTTCTGCATTGGTGATAACCACGATATTTCGTATGAACTTTAATCTAGCATCTCCTTTCATCATTCCTATAGCAACCATCATCGCTTCTACACAGCCGCTGTCTTGATCCCGGGGATCCTCTTCGTTGGGAACTAGTACTCGATTAAGCTTCTGAAGGTGAGAGAACTCTGGAACCACCTTGCTTTCAATCACATTTATTCCGGAAAATGAACCTCCTTCAGAAAATTGATTATTGGTTTCTTTTGCTGGGCATGTTATAACCGAAACATAATCGGTCTTCCTTGCACGAATGATCTTACTGATTACACTGTGGTACAAATATTTTAATCCAAAAGAAAGGTCCGTGCTTTCTGAGTTATATTTCCTACCCATGGAAGCAGAAATGTCCACCACAAAGGTGGTAACTTCCTTAGAGCTCATCAATTATAAACCAATCGATGCAAGCTAATCAATTGTGAATATTAATCCAATCCTATTTGATCGTATATCTCGCCTACAAATGCATTCTGCTGCTTCGCGAAAGCAGTAATTTGTTTTTGTGTGAGCTCAACTTTTCAATCCTCGTATATAACCTTGGTCCACTCCATGAACTTGCCATACAATTTGTATGGGACGGGGCCGCCGCCACAACCCACATACTATCAGCAGAGTCCATCGAGTCAACTGCAATCTCAAACAGGAGCAAATCACGAACAACCTCAATTACAATCTCACGCTACGACACCAGCCCTGAATTCCTTAGGGGCTCAACAGTTTCCCCATACTAATTCAGTAATTGAAAATGACAACAGAAGATTGAATCCCTTACCAGGAGTGCCTCATACTATTGTGGAGGGTGACCACTTAATAAATAATCAAGGCATGAGCATGAAATACTTTCCTAAACAAGGCATAACTGAACAAGTTTCAACTTTGCCTGCCATACAACAACTTCCCCAAGCTGTATCTCAGAAGCTTGGGCCAGAATTAGGCTATGGAGGAGCCAATACTTATTTAGGACCAGGTCAGTCTCAGCAAGCTTATCCACAATTTGTAGGTCCGTTTCTGAATAAATCTTATGAGAATGAAGGGAATAAATTTTATGAAGGGCATTTTCCAGTATATCACACACAAATGCAGCCTCAGACTCAATTACATCAACAATTACAAGCGCAGGCCATACCGTCTCAAATGGCATCACAAGTTCCTTTTCCTTCGCATCCTCAGGGCCAAATACCGTCTCAAATTCAATCCCAGATGACATCCCTGCTTTCTTCACAAGTATCACCTCAAATCCAGTCGCATGATAACTCCCCACTTCCTGGACCTTATAACTCCCAAATGCAGACAAATCATAGTCCTTTGGCGATAGATCCGAATTATTCCAGTCAAGGAAGTTATTCAACCCCGACTCCTATTGATGCTAATACAAGTCGAGAAATACGAAGTCGTTCTGGGTATAGTGAGACCTATAAACCCACAAGACCGAAAAGAAACTCTAAGCCTAAAATCAAGAAATTAAATAAAGCTGCAGTCTTGAAAAAAGATACGACCAAAGCTGAGGATGTTGAAGATACTTATAGTGAAATCGCTGCTGATCCATTCTTCATTCATTTTCAGATTTCTTTAAAAATTAATAGGAATGACATGAAATTGAATGTACCCCCTTTCCTTGCGGTTAAAAGTGAATTGGAAAAAAAATTGTTCGATTTATTTATCCACCAAGTATCGAGATGTATGGATATGTTTATGATTCATGATTTTTTTGCCGATATTGTCCCCAAAATGGCATTATTGGATGACACAGGAATGATTTTGAGTTCGATGTATAGTTTAAGTGCATTGATGCTCCAAAGAATTGATCCTGGGTCAATTGAACTGTCAGTACCCATAAATTATTACCATCAAACCATTAGGTCTATTCGGCATTATTTAAGTCTACCATCTACTTCGGAAGATAACGATGGTATCATTGCTAGGTGTTTATTAAGTACAATTTTATTGGGAGTCTATGAAATGTTTTTCTTGGCCAGTGATAATACCTATGTCAAGGGAGCCGTTAGTTTACTTACATCAATAATTTCTAAAACTCAAGATAAGAGTCCATTGAAAAATTCTCCGTTTCTTCAAATGTGTTTTTGGGCTATGTTTGTATGTGATTTAATATTATCATTAAAATTTAATCTTCCGGCTATGTTTTCTGTTAAACAGTTCTGGATGCAAATTGATCCCCAATTTATTGAGCAATTCAATCTGCCATATAATAAACTAATTGAACACCGGAATAAGGAATGGGAATATAATAATTCGTCGTTGTTATTTATCAGTAGAAAAGACGCCTGTTGGTGGCTACATAAGGCTTTACTTGATTTTAGTATTATCCATGAATTCAATACAGAAGTGGTGGTATTAAACAATCAAGAATTTGACAATAATAAATTATTCCACGACTGGTTGGCGTTGAATAAAAGGGTAGATGATTTCGAAAAAAATATCCCCCCTCCATTAAAACCTATTATTTATAAGCCTAGCTCAGCTGATTCTACTTATCCAACGATTTACTTTAGAGATGAATTGTCGGCCCTAGTGACATTACAGTTCAAATTATCCAAGATATCTTTGTATCAAGCACTAATTCAGAAGACCAATTTACAATCCAATGAAGTTCAAGAATATTTAGGAAGTATCCCCAGAAATCATGCCAAATTGTTAGCTAAAGATGTGATAGGGATTTTGAAGACATATGATTTAAATATTTATTTGTGGCCCATTAATATTCATACAGTTAGACAAGTGGCTAGGTACCTCCATGATGATGAAATGGAATACAAAGAGTTGGAGCAATTGATGGAACGAGTTATAAAAACCTGTCACTTTATCTTTCAAAGTAAAGGGATTATTGGGTAAGAGTATAATATATATTAGAACTTAGTAGATTAGGACTGAGTATCACATAGAATCACATAGAGTCACATAGAAGAGATTGTATTAGAATACAGTACGTCTTTATGGTATAAACATTTAAACTTCTCACATAGTGTTACAATCTATTGTCCCCATGAAGTCATGACAGCTTAAACCCTGTCCCTGCGCGAGACAATGTCAAATGCCGAGTGTGCATATTAGGTTCTAATTATAACCGACGTCGCCTTCTTACCACTGAAGTCATATGTAAAATAAAATTCCACCTGTGCTATTTCGCTTAGACATTCAGAGTCCAAAAGGTAAACTAGTAAGCTAGAACTACTCTACGATACTGGTTCACTTTCTTGCTCCCTTGAACAGTTACACATTTGCTCACAAGACACTATGACAAACAGCAACCCAATAGATATAAAAGGACTAAGACAGCTCGGAAGAGACCCGGAATACTGTAATAAAGTAACAGAAACACAGTTGGATGAAATCTTGCGGTTGTTGTTAGATGAAGATAGGAAACTAACAGTTCAAGAAAAGGTGGATCTTGTGGCCACGATATCTAATATAGTGTTAATTAACCGAGAGTTGCATTTATCATACTTTATTCCCAACTATTCCAAGAAACTATTTATTTACTGTGATAAGTTTATTAAAAGTGTCAATAATATCACCACTGAACAAAATTTCCAGGATTTGGTGCCGATATATCGGATGTTATTCCTCACACTCTACGGAGCTTTAAATGATATTGGAGATGAAATTATCAGTGATGTTTTCAACGTGCTATTTAAAGGATTTAATGATTGTATGAAAATTTTGACTACGTGCCATGGTGATACCTTTTTTCAACTTTTGTTGATTGAAATATTGAAATGCCTATATACTTTGCACCATAAATATCATTATGGGTCCAATTTAATTAACGACGAAGATTTTTCCGACGACTGCGTTAAAATCATTAATATGTGTTCCAAGAACCAAGATTCAATCATGTTATCTAATAATGAGTCTTTGCTTGTCAAGAACTCTATGAATTTCTTGTTGGTGTTATTTTCAGAGCGAGAGGCGAATAACACAAAGGAACTTTTTGATGGTCCTAAAGATTTATACCTGGCATTCTTTGATAATATTACTTATCAGCTAGAAAAAGAATTGTCGATTTTGAACGATGCAGACAGTGATGACTCCAAGAGAGAACACTATCCGCTTATAGTAAATCAATTGGTGATTTTGAATCATATGTGTAAACTGTTATTGGAAGATATAAAGAGAGATACAGTGAGTAATAATCAAAAACATGTCGATTTGTTCTCTTATGTGGGAAATATGATTTTGCCCAATGACAACAATTCATTCATCTATAATCAATTTATTCGGATTTTGATTTCATCGGCATTTCCCAATTTATCAACTACTCAAAGTTTCCCCGAGATGCAACAATTGAGTTTCGTTAAAGAGTTGGTCGTAGATCTATTGTATACTTTGTCTTATGAGAAAGATATACCAACCACCCAGAGGAAGTTTTTTGAATTGGTCGGATTCTTGAATTCAAACGCATACCTTGAAAAATTTAATATTCAAGTCGACCCCTCCATTGACTTGGAGAAATTGACCAAACCCACGAGTAAGTATCTTGATAAGGAGTTGTTGAATACCCATTCACAACTTGACCTCGAATCCAAAGCTGCCAGTTCATCAGAGAAATCTCCGATGGATGATTTATCGGAGGAAGATAAAGAGAGGGAAGCAGAGAAACTATTTGTGCTCTTTGATAGAATGGAAAAATTGGGAACTTTTGAAAATTTCAAAAACCCCGTCAAAGAATGGCAAGAGGAAGGAAAATTCGAAAACCTTGATACCTGATCTTCTGCAGTCTCACAAACGAGATACAACTTTATGCTGGTTTCAACAGTAGTAAATAGACATTAGAATTAAAACAACTATATACTTAATGAATAATAATTTTTTAATGAAACAAGCTTTTTTTTTTTAATATGGAATAATCAAACTAAAATGAGTAGACGTAGAAATGTGGCAAATTAAAACTATTCGTATCTCATAAAATCATCAATTCGTTAAGAAATAACTTTATCAGCTAATTGTAAAACTAAGGCAGTTCTCGAAGGAATATAAAGGAATAAAGAGTTAGCTCTATCATTCCAAGCTTCATTAAAGGTAAAAAATTGTAATGGCTTACCCTCAGCATCGAAATCACTGATTCTGTCATGACCTCCAAAATCGCCTGAGTCAGAATTCAAGACGATTTTATACACACCAGGAATTTCAACTCCGATTTTATAATCGGGGAAAGATTTTGTGGGGTTGAAATTGAAAACAAACAATAACCCATTCCTTTCAAAGACAACGACTTTATCACCTTCGTGTTTAAGGGACACATAAGCTTGATTTGCTGGTAAGATATTATAATTAGTATCTAATCTTTGCATTGCACAATCAAAATTGAATAAAAACTTATAACGAAGTAATTCATCCTGGATTAAATTAAATTGTCTTCTGGCATAATGATAGGATTCTCCATTACCAACTCTAGGGAAATCCAACCACTCTGGATGGCCAAACTCATTACCTTCAAAATTTAAATAGCCTTCACCTCCCAAAGAAAAGGTAATTAATCTAATCATTTTATGTAATGCAATCCCTCTATCGACAACTGGTGTGTTGTCTGTTAAGACTGACATATTGGTGTACATATCCTTATCCATTAACCAAAAGGCAATGGTTTTATCTCCAACCAATGCTTGATCATGAGATTCACAATAAGCAACACAACGCTCGCCATATCTTCTATTAGTCAAAGTATGAACAATGCTTCCCATATTCCATTGTTCATCTGGTAAATGCTTCAATATTTTGATCCACATATCGGGAATGGCCATTGATAATCTATAATCAAAGCCAATACCTCCATTAGAAATTGGTAAACAAAGAGTAGGCATCCCACTAACATCTTCGGCAATGGAAGTAAAAACAAAGGATTCCTCTTGACCCATTTCATGTAATAATTGATGAGCTAACATAAAGTAACTGATGGCATCTTCGTCTACCCACTCAGGATTAAAATATTCATTATAATCCCCACTAAACCCAAACCCAAGTCCATGATGTTTGTATAGCATACTAGTAACCCCATCAAATCTAAAACCATCAAATTTAAACACATCTAAATAATACTTTAAATTTGATAATAAGAATCTCAAGGTTTCGTGATTTGAATAATTGAAAAGTCTAGAATCCCATTGATCATGCATCCCTTTACTTCCTCCGTGGAATAAATAATGATCAGTTCCATTAAACATATTTAATCCATCATCTACATTTTTGGAACTATGAGAATGTACTACATCAAGCAACACCCTAATACCCAATCTATGAGCCTCATCAATTAATTCTTTTAAATCATCAGGGTTCCCGTACCTAGAAGAAGCAGCAAAAAAGTTGGTTACTTGATATCCAAAGGATGCATAATAAGCATGTTCCATAACTGCCATCAACTGGATAGTATTATAGCCCAACTTATGGATGATAGGTAAAACATTATGAGTAAAGTTCTTATAAGATCCTACCGTGGGCTCTGGGGTAGAAATCCCGACATGGGCCTCATATACTTTAATACCATTATTTGTCTTGAAGTTGGGTCTAGCATGTTTAAATTGATACTGCTCGCTAGCAGGAGGATTCCAAAATCTAGATTCATATAAAGAATTCTCCGTGGAAGGAGTGCATCTGTGTGACCAAGGGCAAAGTCTATGGATCACTTCGCCGGATCCTAATTTCATAGCAATTTTATATCTAGAATCATGAGGGATAGCAAATTCGTTATTAACAGGGGGAATAGTTAATTCCCACAAGGAATACTCGTTAACCTTTCTTAACTTATGAGCTTGTAAATCCCAATGATTGAAATCTCCCACCAAAGATACTTCGGCGACATCAGGAATATATTCTGTGATGGTAATCTCTTTAGAGTCCCAATTAGCGTGCAATCCATACGTCTTATAAGAAGAGGCAAACTGGCTTAAACTAGTTTCGGAATCCACAAGTTTCTGTTTCCAGTCCCTGAATCTCAATTGACGATTAAGCAACTCTTGGGAGAATGGTTCTAACCAAGGATCCGTATTTAACACTCCTTGAATTAAGTCTGAAGACATTTTTCTATTATTTGTAGCAATTAGTTTATTCTCAAGATGAAATTGATGTACCAGCCAGCACAATCAAGAAGAATAAAATAGAAAAATGGAACAGAAGAAAAATGTGGAATAAATGGTGAAATATTCTCTATTCACCCTTGGACCCTTTTTTGTGCGGTTGCGAATCAACCGATGCTCAGGCGTGCTGATAACGATTGCCGGAGAGACTGCCTTAGCGGATATTATTTTAGCCATAGATCGATTTCCAAGGACAAGACTGAGTTGGATACATGGTATAGTACATTAACATATTTAATAACAAACTATCTAAATCTCTGATTCAATATTCTTTCTGAACCTGCTTCTTGATACTCTTCTTTGGAAACCCACATTTGGTGGAATGTTCCTAATGATGAAAGCACCGATCCACCAATCCAAGCTTGATTAGTTCTTTCACTTGAATTCCCAGCGGCGTGTAGTCTTATTTTTAGTCCCGGGTTAGCAGTAGTTAATTCATTATATAATCTTTCTGTCAATTGAGGAATTAATGATACTCCACCCGTCACGATGATATTATGAGCCACTGAGGCCCTTAAATCAATATCAATGGTAGATAAAGTGTGAGTAATTAATTCTGTCAATCCCCTAGTAGTGCTAAGATCTCCATTTTTAGTAGATGGTGGAGGGGTTGCTGTATCAGATTCGACTTTTCTAGCTCTTTTCAATGGTCTATAATCATCTTGGGTAGTTTCAATATTTAATTCTCCCGATTCAACTGTATACTTTTTACCTAGTTCTTCATTGGTGAAACTATAATTACTTGGTTCGAATAACGAATCGGCTAGTTCATATCTTTCGGTTGATAATTCCACTGATTGCCCATTAGGTAATTCGAATAATCGTTTATTTTCATCTCTGGAGTACGTTTCGGAATTTTCATCAGTTATTTGTTTGTCAGGAGTTTCTAATAAGGTTTCTTTCATTTCATGGAAAAGTAACTCCTTCTGATAATCATCAAATGATTTCGTGATATTTTGGGGAATATCCCTGGTAGTAAACTGGGGGGACTCTGGGTATTTTGTGGGAGTTTTAGCTTTAATTTTATACTTATTGTCCAAAGTCAAATTGGGGAATTTTGTAAGAAATAAATCGGCAAATTGATCACTTAAGTATCTCCCTGCGTAATGAGTTCTCATGGAATTTTTCAACAAAGAAATTCCATCAATAACTGGAGTTACACTAATGGAGTCATGCCCAACATCTACCACAAGACAATTGGGTCTCCCTTGTTGAAATGAAATACATGTAGGAGATTTAGCCAAATACAACGCTGGGAATTCAAAATATTCAAAGAAATTCTCCAATAATGTTTTCCGTTCATTTGTAGAAGACCATATTGGTTCTGTTATTAATATTGGTTGTTCTTGGTATTCAATACATAAATCTTTTTCGAAATAATATTTATACTGGTCCACTGCTGCATCCCAATCCATCACTATTGAGTCTTTCAAAATGGGCTTGATATCATAGTTAGCTCTAGGCATATGAATGGAGTCACCAAAGATTCTTTTAGTGGAAGTTCTCCCATTTTCATCAGTAACAGTCTCGTTGTTAGAAGCATAATAAGACGGAGTAATAACTTTGGGAAAATCGTCTCCCGCATACCCTATTCTTGTATTCAAAGAGCCGGGGTCCAATACGATTGCATTGATTTCGTCTCCTCCGTAGACGGTTGCATTATTAGCTGACGCCATACTGATTTCTTTGAATTAGCTTGAAATCTCTGTTGGTTATTCTCACAAGTTTTTCATAAAGTGTTGTTCGCGGCACGACTTTTAGGCTCTGATTATATATTTAGTTGTCTTATATATTAACAGCAAGATCTATTTAAATAATTCTGGATTCTGATTCAAGTACATCCACCAAAAATTGCACTTCTAATCTCTTTCTACCTTCTTTAACCCAATCATCAGCTAATCTTCTTGGCCAACCCTTTAAGTTAGCAGCTTCCTCTACCGCGACATCCAAATCTCCTTTAGTTAGGGCCATATCGATTCTACCAATAACAGATTCAATATCTTTTCCATTAGGTTTGGAACCTTTGACAGGCAATAATAATTTAGAAAAAACAATTGAGGCAAAATGACCTAACAATCCTGCATTTGGCGGTAATAAAGAGGCAGACCTTAACTCTGGAGTTAATTCATCCCATTTGTTAATCAATTGGGAATTGGTCAACACCGAATGGGTAGATTCATTGGCAACCAAAGGATATAAATCTTTCAATATTAAAGTTATTAATTCATTATTGACAGACTTAGAAAGTTGGGCGATTTTATCAAAATATTGAATTAATAATTTAGGTTGATCGGTTTCATTAGCTGCTGATAAAGCATGTTTTAAATTTATAACAGATTTCAGTAATACGGTTTTGTTATGATTAGCCACCAATTGGTTCTCCAAATTAACAGAAAATTCTTCCAACTCATTTAATCTATCGTTTAATTTATCCAAATCAGCTAATCTACCGTCTCTTTCTTGATCGATTTTGTCTTTAACTAATTTTTCAAAGTTCTTAGTTTGTTCGATTCTCATCATAGTAACAGCATTGACAGCCGCTTGAGAAATGGTCTCCTTGGTTGACTCGATTTCATGTTTTAATCTATCGTTCAATCTAGTTTCTAACTGAGATTTTTCTCTATTAAATTGATCCAATAAAGTTTCAGTCAATTCCAATTCCTTTTTAGTGAAAGATGATAATAATTCAGTCTGAGAGATCTTTAACTTGGATTGTAATTCTTCGTCAAAGCTTGAAGTTAAAGAATTCAATTTGTTAGCCAATTTAGAAACATTCTCATTGATGGCTTTAACTAAAGACTCTTTCCCAGTAGTATTTTGGGTGCCCACATCAATTGATTTGATTAAATCATTGAAAGATTCAATGGTGGAATTTACAGATTCATCTACAGAAGAACTAATACCTTTGTTTAATTTGATTAATGGTAAATGTTCCACGGCTTTATGAATAGTTTCCACTGGCTTTTGTAATTGTTGAGCAGGTGTAGCATCCTTACCAGCATTTATACTACTACCTGAATCTTTATCAGTTGAACCAGAAGTGGAAGACAATTTGCTTTTAGTTTCTTCGAAGATTTGTTCACCTTTAGAAGTTAATTTATTGATCTGATCTTTTGAAGGAAGCTTGAACTCCATTGAAGAAACTTGGTTAATAAATTGGTTTATATTCTTTTGTATATCTTCAATGGAACCCTTTTCCATGAAATCGATGATTTCCTCATAATAAGGTAATTGTTGATCAATCACAAAGTCCATGACCTTATCATTCTTGGTGGCAGCAAATAAAGTTCCGAGGTACACTCCTCCACCTAATACCAGAGTAGTCAATAAAAACTTGGTGAAGGAAAATCCTTTCTTCTTTTGCAGTTTTTCTTGTTGGCCCTGTTCTTCAACGATTTGTGGCGGTGGTACTGTAGACTTGGGAACAACTGGTTTATCATTCATCCAGAGTCTGGATGATTTAAATCCCCTATAGCCAATTCTAGATGGTCCCACAATTCTGTTGCAGGGCACTGAGCGAAACATCCTTATCCCGTTTATATTCAATTCCTAGAGCTATTTTTTTTCAGGCTAGTATTCTCAAGGTAAAGAAAATGTCCAATCAGATTTTAATGCTCATAAGTTTGGTGAGAGTGCTCGGTGCGCGAACCTTGTCAGCGCGTGTCTAAACAAAATATTGGTGATACAGTGGGAACAAGTTACAAATAGAACACACATCATTAAATATGTCAATTCATCCCATTGAGGTGTATCCACCACACCCGGCAACGGTTAGAGCTCAGGCGGCCAACATTTCCTACGATAAAATCAATGATCGGATAGCTTATCCTTTGGGTAGATCCATATTTGTTAAAAAGGTGGGAGACAATGATAATGCCAAAGTCAAATCATTTCAGTTTACAAAGCACGTTAGCACTACGACAGTGGCTGCTTTTTCAAATAATGGGAATTATATTGCATCGGGTGATGAAAGCGGGCAAGTTAAGATTTGGGATACTTCTGTGTTTGGAGATAAGGATCCGTTAGTGGAACAACCCACCATAAAATGTGAATTACAAATTCTTTCGGGTCCCATTAGATCCATTAGTTGGGATGGAGATAATACCAGGCTCATAGCTGTTGGTGAAGGGAAAGAGAAGTTTGGTCATTGTTTTACTTGGGATACTGGTAATTCTGTAGGAGAAATTCAAGGACATTCAGACGTCATCAATTCAGTAGATATTAAACCACAAAGGCCATATAGAGCTGCTACTGTAGGTAATGACAAAGCATTGGTGTTTTATAATGGCCCTCCTTTTAAGTTCGATAAAAGTGTTAGAGATTATCATAGCAACATTATTAGAGGTGTTAAATTTTCTCCTGATGGTAAATATTTAATCAGTGTTGGTTCTGATAGATTGATTGTGATTTACGATGGAAAGACTGGTGAATTTATTAATAAAATTGAAAATGCTCATAACGGAGGAATTTTTGGAGTATGTTGGTTTGAAGATTCTAGCAAATTTGTTACTTGTTCTGCTGATAATACGGTCAAGATTTGGTCGAGTGAAACTTTTGAGTCTGTTAAAACTTTGAAGGTTTCCGAAGAGGTTACTGTTCCTAATCAATTAGTTGCTGTTGTAGTTACTAAAAGTTATATTATTGCACTTTCGTTGAATGGGAATTTGAATTATTTTGATAACGATGATTCTCTTAAGGTCATTGAAGGTCACCAATCTTCCATTACAAGTTCTTTGGTTGTTGATTCTAAATTAATAACCGGTGGCTCTGATGGGAAATTATTTAAGTGGGATATTAAAACCGATTCCACGTTGAATTCTGTTCCTCAACAAATTGGTGATGCCACTTCTTGTCATACTAACTATGTCACTGATGTGGCAGAGTTCAAGGATAAGATAGTGTCAATTGGTTGGGATGATAAATTGAAATTGTGGGATCAAACGAAATTAATAACGGAAACTAAATTACCAGCTCAACCTAAGAGATTGTCTAGCATTAACGGTAAATTAGAAGTATTATTCGAAAACTCTATTGAACATTATGCTATTGATGGCGTTGAAATTACTAAAGAAGCTGAGACTAAATTAGGCTATGATTCTAATGATATTGAAGCATTGGCTGAACAATTACTCGTAACCAATTTACATGAGAATAAAATTGAAGACCCAAATAAAAAATTAACTTTCAATGCTATTCGTGGAACTCCTTCGATCATAAGATCTTCTCCAGATGATAAGTATGTTGCCCTCGGGGATACTAGCGGGAAGTATATTGTTTATAATTCGGACGCAACAGTCAAAACAACCAGATGGGTATTCCATACTGGAAAAATATTGGATTGCAAATGGAGTCCTGATTCTAAGTTCTTATTGAGTGGTGGATTAGACACCACCATAATCATATATAGTATTGACAAATTAACTAAAGTGACTAAATTCCCCTTGGCTCATCAAACTGGTATTTCAAAGGTTGAATGGATTAATTATGATTTTGACACTAGCGGAAAAGCTACAATCGCCACTACAGGTCTTGATGGGATTGTTAAACTTTGGAATGTAGACTTGACGGTTTACAAATGAACAAAAACTGGTCTATAGTTTTGTAGATGTTTAGAATGCAAATATATTTCGTATACCGAAACAACTATTTAATTTTGAAATGTGTTTATTGATTTGGATGTCTTTGTTTTGAATTCATTTAGTAGTAAGACTGATTACCAAGATGAAACAACTGCGGATTCAGAGTCCATTTTATTTTGTTCGAATTGTGAGTATTGCTATTTAAAACATTTTTCGCAACCATTTTTGCTCAAGACGAGAAAGTTTGCACCCGTTTCAAAATTGGGCATTTAGCGATCATAATCAAATCAAAGCTCTATATAATTTAATGACACGAAGTTCCACACTTAATCAATTTATACCTAAAAATCTCTTCACGCTTCTTATGTTATTTCTTGCTAATTCAAAACTAGAAATATTGAACAAGTCATCAATTTCTTCCAATGTTTTATCTTTCGTCTCGGGCATAAAGAAAATTTGATAGAAGAATCCAATGAAAGCAATACCGCCATAAAATCCAAGGGTTAAACCAGTGTAAGTCATGGCTTCCTTCATCTCTGTGAAATTATATGTGACTGTAAACGACCACAAGTAAAGAAAAGTGGAGCATATAGCCATACCTACTGTTCTTGTTTCTAAGGAAAACGATTCCGAGGGACAAACCCATGTTAAGCAGGAGTAACAACCAAAGAAACCCATATAAAGAATAATCCCCGTAAGGTAAGTACCTTCAGCCGCTCTTAAATGAGTTTTGAGATCAATCAAATACCCGACACCAACCAACACTAATCCAATGAAGAAACCAACAATGTTCTGACCCCATACACGACGACCGAATCTATCCATAAATAAAATGGCGGGGATCGTCCCGATCATCAAAGCTCCACCTCCAACCAAAGACATGAATACGGAATTCTTCTCAGAAAAATTTATTCTACCCATTAATGTTGACATATAATACATAACAGCATTGACACCGGTTAATTGCCCTAATGTCACCATCATCACGGCATATACCAAGGCACGACGATTTCTAGGAACAGTGAACAAATCGAACCAAACCTGAAACTTACTTTCTGCTTTTCTTCTTTCTTCTTCCTGAACAGCAGCATGTCTCATTTCTAAGAACTCCAATTTATTATTAGGATCATTTAAATCTCTTAATCTTTTCCACACATTATAGGCTTCACCAATTTTGTTCCTATATACTAGATAACGGGGAGATTCAGGCAAAAAGAACATACCAATAAATAAAGCAGTGGAAAAAATTAATGAAGATCCAACCATATATCTCCAGCCTCCATGAACTTCAAAAAATATGGCAGCAACCGCATATCCTAATACTTCACCAAGAGCAATATTAAATTGATAAAGGGAAACAAGGTTTCCACGAACATTAGGAGGCACGGACTCAGATATATAAACTCCAACGCATCCACCTTCAATACCAACACCAATACCTAGCAAAAACCTACCAGCGTACATCATACCATGATCTATAGAACCAGCACATAAACCAGCACCAATGGTATACCAAACACAAGAAATGATAATAGAAAATTTTCTTCCGAACCATTGATTCAACGGATGCATCATCATAGAACCAGCCATTGCTCCCAAAGGCATCAAACTGGAAATTAAAGATGCTTGGTGAGGATTTAAATCCAACATTTTATTCATTCCAATGGAAGCTCCGCTAATGATCGATTGATCTAATCCTGACAACAAACCGGCAGCAGCACTAAAACCACCCAAAAGATATACCATATTTTGCTTGTTCTTAAAATCCAATTCGAATTCACAAGCTTTCAACTTTTCCCAAAATGTTTGGTTCTTCTTTGTCTGTGCAGCTAAGTCTTCGATTTGTCGGATTTCATCATCGAAGTTGAAATTATCCCCCAATTGTACCAGTGCTATCTTCTTGCTCATATCATCATATATTATATCCTTGTCACACACCACGTCGGACATGTCCTCTTTTCCCTCATGTTCAGAAACAGTCATTTTTTTCAAATCCTTGAAGAAAGAAACGCAATTGACGAAAATTTCATAGGATTATATACTTTTTTGTGTCTGAGTACAAAGCGTATCCTATCTTTGGTTGTGAACCAATTCTTTATTTTCCTATTTATAATTGGTGGAGAAATGAATTATTACAATACCACATAACCATCTGCTCTATTATTATTGGCTCCGGTAATGGAGGTAGGCTTGAATTTTAAGGTCAGATGGGGTACTTTT
The DNA here is from genome assembly GCA_030582355.1 of Yamadazyma spencermartinsiae. NCBI lineage: Eukaryota > Fungi > Ascomycota > Pichiomycetes > Serinales > Debaryomycetaceae > Yamadazyma > Yamadazyma spencermartinsiae. The sequence continues at coordinate 1,806 of JAKTXB010000041.1, read as the reverse complement.
GTTGTTTCGGGAAAATATTCCGGACTTATTTCTTTTTAGCTTTGGTGACGGGTTTATGTACAGTATTTATGATTTTGAAGTGGGGATCCTTCATGTAAGACGATGATAATCCGGGTTAAATACAGGGGATTAGAAATGAAAGTGGGGAGATGTTCATGCTAGATGGCTAATAATCCAGTCGAGTTCTTGAAATTACAAAAAATTCAGAGTAGAAGTGGGGTTCCGTTATGCTAGATGGCTAATAATCCGATTAAATTCATCTTTATCCAATCGGATTATTGCTCACATCGGAAGCTGCACGGCAAGAGATATTGTTTTTCGTCCTGGGAGTAAAAATGTTATGGATGTGCATATTGGGGAGGTACTCAACCTTAACTACGCTAAAGCAAACTCAGCTAATTTGCAAGGGGCAATCCTAGTGTAGTTAATGAGAACGCCAAAAATAACTTATCGCAACATCTTCACTCTCATACATCGCCATTAACGCAACTCATTTGACTAGCACTAAAGCTCTGCAGGTTATTCTGAACTCTTGCCGTGTCACGTTCTATAAAAGAGCGATCTTGTTGCTCCCATAAACACAAAAGGTGTACTGCATATTTCGCGGAAAAATTAATTTTATGGGGTTTGGAGCAATATAGGATGCAGGCAAATGTCATCTTACGAATGAAATCTTGCGCTCCAAACTTTTTAAGCTTCGAATTAAAGGGGAGTCACAGCTTTCATTAGGAGATGCGCCTTTGGCCCCTAATGCAGCTGTTCTCTCACGAGACAGGAAGTATGCTGTACTTTCAAAAATAAGACTAAGAATGTTGTATAGTAACGTGAACACGAAGATTAGGTTTCAAACCATCAGCGGCTCGACACAAAGCAGGTCTGCTTTAAGTCCGAGTGTCGGTAGTGTACTCAGTTGAAGATTCTCAAGATTAATGGCCCATAGCAGGAGATCGTCATCTTGCATCTTGTCTCGTTAAGCCTTGGAAACAGGCAGGAAGGCGGAAATGACACATAAGCTCAAAGATTTATTCAACTTCAATGAATCTAACAAAACGCGTTGAGTTAAAAGTGAACTCCCTAGAAGTATGATAGTTGCCTTCAGAAATCAGTGCTATGTATTTACATACATTTTATTCATTGACTGAAAATAGTTCAACGACAGGATAGATCTTACTTCCAGCTACTAAATTTATCATATCATTGCTGCTTTCTAGCAAACACCCCTGCAAAGAGACGCTAGAGAGACCTAATTGAAATATATGTAAAGTGAATGCTTCAGACTTGTCGGAGATTCCAAGTGATACAAATACACCACCAATGACAATGGTTCGTAAGTAATGCTCCAATCCAATGTCAATGAAACTGGGGACACAGGTCATATCAAACTTATTAGGATATCTTTGATTCCATTCTGAATCTTGACCAGAAACTATAAATTCATGAGAATTAAATCCAAGGACTTTGTCCCTCCTTGGAAGATCTAGAAAGTGCAACCACCTTAGCACCTAAAGCCTTTGCAAACATAGCAGCCAAGTTACCTGGGCCACCAATGCTAACAATCCCAACAACTTTTCCTTTACTACCACCTTTCAACGTTCTATACAAATGTTAAACAAGCGATTATTCATGAGAAGGAACATACTTGTATAATTCTTAACAAGTTCAACCAGCATGATTTGCCCTTCATATAAACTACAAGGGTAACTCCATGAATCGACTCCGCGCGCATAGTTAAGGACCCGAAAAACTGTATCGACTACCAACCCTTAACTTAGAGAGGTCTGGATCTCCTGAACCGACTCCCAGTTT
>JAKTXB010000040.1:0-46936 GCA_030582355.1 Yamadazyma spencermartinsiae | reverse complement strand
TCTGATGGAGACTTAACTACCACCACTGATATTCTTGGTGACTGTCCTGAATGTACCGAGTACACTACCACCTTCACTACTACTGATGCTGACGGTAATCCAATCACTCAAACCGGTGAAGTCATTGTTACCACTGACTCTGATGGAGACTTAACTACCACCACTGATATTCTTGGTGACTGTCCTGAATGTACTGAGTACACTACCACCTTCACTACTACTGACGCTGACGGTAATCCAATTACTCAAACCGGTGAAGTCATTGTTACCACTGACTCTGATGGAGACTTGACTACCACCACTGATATCATTGGTGACTGTCCAGAGTGTACCGAGTACACTACCACTTTCACCACTACTGACGCTGACGGTAATCCAATCACTCAAACTGGTGAAGTCATTGTGACTACTGACTCTGATGGAGACTTGACTACCACCACTGATATCATTGGTGACTGTCCAGAGTGTACCGAGTACACTACTACCTTCACCACTACTGACGCTGACGGTAATCCAATTACTCAAACCGGTGAAGTCATTGTGACTACTGACGCCAACGGTGATTTGACGACTTCTACCGACATTCTTGGTGACTGTCCTGAATGTACTGAGTACACTACCACCTTCACTACTACTGACGCTGACGGTAATCCAATTACTCAAACCGGTGAAGTCATTGTTACCACTGACTCTGATGGAGACTTGACTACCACCACTGATATCATTGGTGACTGTCCAGAGTGTACCGAGTACACTACCACTTTCACCACTACTGACGCTGACGGTAATCCAATCACTCAAACTGGTGAAGTCATTGTGACTACTGACTCTGATGGAGACTTGACTACCACCACTGATATCATTGGTGACTGTCCAGAGTGTACCGAGTACACTACTACCTTCACCACTACTGACGCTGACGGTAATCCAATTACTCAAACCGGTGAAGTCATTGTGACTACTGACGCCAACGGTGATTTGACGACTTCTACCGACATTCTTGGTGACTGTCCTGAATGTACTGAGTACACTACCACCTTCACTACTACTGACGCTGACGGTAATCCAATTACTCAAACCGGTGAAGTCATTGTTACCACTGACTCTGATGGAGACTTAACTACCACCACTGATATTCTTGGTGACTGTCCTGAATGTACCGAGTACACTACCACCTTCACTACTACTGATGCTGACGGTAATCCAATCACTCAAACCGGTGAAGTCATTGTTACCACTGACTCTGATGGAGACTTAACTACCACCACTGATATTCTTGGTGACTGTCCTGAATGTACCGAGTACACTACTACCTTCACCACTACTGACGCTGACGGTAATCCAATTACTCAAACCGGTGAAGTCATTGTTACCACTGACTCTGATGGAGACTTGACTACCACCACTGATATCATTGGTGACTGTCCTGAATGTACTGAGTACACTACCACCTTCACTACTACTGATGCTGACGGTAATCCAATCACTCAAACTGGTGAAGTCATTGTGACTACTGACGCCAACGGTGATTTGACGACTTCTACCGACATTATCGGTGACTGTCCTGAATGTACTGAGTACACTACCACCTTCACTAGTACCTATACCGATGGTTCAGTGTCAACAGGTACTTGCGAGGTCATTGTAACTACTGATTCAAATGGAGAGGTTATTACCATTAGTGACACAGTTCTGGTTGGAGCTTCTACTGTTTGTGTCAGAGAAGGACATTGTGCTACTCTTTCAGGAACTGAGGAATGCTCAGTCTGCACCAAGTTCACATCGACCATAGCCACTACCGACGTTGTAGGCTCAACAGTTTATGTCCCTTGTGAAGTACAAGTCACCACTAATGAAGAAGGGGAACCAGTTACCACCACTGTTACAGTTGATGAATGTGATGTATGTTCCACCTTCACTTCGGAAGTTGTGGCTGCTGAAAACGATGTAACTAAAACTTCAATGGTTCAAGTTGTAGTTACTACTGATGAATCTGGCAAACCTCAAACCACAGTAGCACCACTCAGTATTAGCCCTGGTGCCGCAGGTACTGCAACTGGTACTACTGAAGTTGCCGGTACTACTGAAGCTGCCGGTACTTCTTCCGGTACGTCTACCGTTGCGGGTGCTGCCTCTAGTGGCTCTGGTTCTGAAGCTGCCGCAGCTTCTGCCACCCCAGTTGAAGGAGCCGGTTCTAACTTCAAAGTTTCATCCTGGTTGGTTGGATTCACCGGTCTTATGACCATGATATTCATGTAATTCCCTCTATAAGAGGAAAAGACGCTTTTACTTCTACTTATATTTCTTGCGGTGATATGACAATATTAGCCGCTGCTACTTTTTCTTCGACATTTGGTTCTTTTTCAATTTTTTCTTTCATGATACCCCAACTTGGTTGCGTAACGTTACGTTTTTCGATGGTAATTGTCAATGGCTCATGAAAAATCCATTGGCGGTTCTTAATGCCTTTAATTTAAACAGTTTAATAGTTTTAATTTATAATATTTTTAAAATCGCGCGAACACAAAACATCAAAGTGAGTTTTGCACGAACAGATGGCTGCAAATCGTAAGTTCATATTCGTTAATTCTCATATACATTAATCATTTTCATAATTCTGACATATTCATACTTATACATACAGTTAATGCCCAGCAAGGTCATCGAGAATCTCAGTCAATTTTCGGTTACCTTATTTGATGCAGAATAGGAGGGGCCTGCCCCACAAAACGAGGGGTCAGCAGACACTCCTTTGCCAATACAAGCAGCTTTAAACTCCTCAAAGTAGCCGCACCCACCCCGAAGCCCACCACAGGAACTAGCAGTATCCAAAGCCGTAAGACATAGCCCATTTTTGTACAAGCTTAAATGGAAGTTGTCGCTTGGTGGTTTGAAGGGGTCTAATATATAATTCTGTGAAACATCGGGTTCAAGTTGGTCAGGGTCATCCCACGGCAAAGAACGGGTCATAGACTCCTCTGGAGTTAATTTATACTTAGACCTCAATCTTTTGTCAAAGATTCTTGATCGTTCGGTGGATATTCTCACAAGATTATGATAGCTAATATGGGAGCTAGCAATGTTTCCATCCTCAATAACGACTTCAGGCGATTTTGTTTCAAATGTGGGAAGGGAATTTCTTCTCAAAAACAGAAACCTTCTGCTTCTATTCATTGAGCAGTACCAACAATAGCAAATGGAATAATTTTGTTGAAACTTCTTCTTATATAATTTGCAGGTTTTTTCAAATGAGCTATCCAACCGGTTAACTTCAATCTTGTCATTATGATCCACTATCCCATCAGTTATTTCTCGACAATATTTGAAATACTTGACTTGAAATAACTGATGCGTATGCCACACCAAGTCGATATCTAACGTAGGTACTACATTATGAGTCGCCTCTTTGATTAAGCTGAAAAAGTTAACGTATCTTCTTATAGAATCTTTCACCGTTTCCTCAATAAAAGGAGACATCAACCAGTTTAACTCGATCATTTTATCTATAAACCCCTCTTGGCGTTTGATACAAGAAACTAGATCTTCCTGAATAGGAAATGCAGTCACACTAGGTATTGTCATATAAATGGGATTCATTTCAAGATAGTCCCGTAACACCAACAAGTCAGAATAATGGTATTTGGAGTTGCTGAAATCTAAAATATTCAAGCCCTTATAGTAAGACAACAAAGTCTGGTCTTTGATATTGGCGTCAATCTCTTCGGCAGATATTCCTGCCAATGGTTTGTTGATGTCCCTAGAATAATGTTTTGTTATAGACGGAATCTTGTTAATCTTTAAACAATCTGTGAACAATTTCCGTTTCCTCAATTCATCATGGGTCACCAGAGAACTGAATTGACAGCATTTGAATCTGAAGCAGAAATCTTTGTCAGCGAAGCCCGTATTAGAGAAATTAGTTAAATCACACTTAGGTAGTTTTTTATGACAATTGGGACATAAAATAGTGATTTTAACAGCAGAGGCGTCAAATGGCTGGTAAGAATTATAGTTAAACCGTTCATGAAGGAAGCTTTTGATGAAAAAATCTTCAATGAATAACGTAAACTCGTCAATGATTTCTATGGACGGGGAAAAGACAAAATCTTCGTTTGAAATTTCTTGAGTGATTCTGAGTAAGGGAAATTTGTATTTAGCAAACATCAAAAACTCGTTGGTTTTAAAGTTATCGTATAAGGATTTAGGATTCAAGAGAAACGAGTGCCATACCAATATTATATCTATTGGTGGTAGAATCTTATCCATAAAGTCTCGAAATGATTGCCTGTCATTAAAGTTAAGATTTAAAGCACTGACAAAAACATTGAATCTCCGAACAGCCATTGTAAGATAACATTGCCAGAGTTTGTCACAATCAACTCTATTATCCACTCCGGTTGTAACCAACTCCTTCAATTTCCGGAAGGCATGCAAAAGCTTCAAATGCATTATAACATCTGTGGAGATTGGGATTTCACCGTCCTTGAATAGACTTGTGTCATCATGGTGTATTGCACCCAAGATCTTTTTAAATGGTTCCATTTTATGTTTCACAATCTTTTACAATCCAATTTACTTGAACCAGCAAACAAAAAACACAATTTGACCGTGTCCTGCTTAACATATCGATGGATCTACGGCATAAATTTTGGAAGTCTGCGAAGTGGAGTAAATTGTGGGGGTTGACACAATTGAGACGCAGCGTATAAATAGTAGTCGAAAGAATATGTCGAAGTAAAACTATTAATGTACAATACATAAATCATATATAAATTATTTTGAGATTTCTAGTTCATAGCATGGGATCTAGGTCAAATTCCAAAGAATCCGGATTACCATTGAATCCAGAAAACAAAGACTCCATGTTAAAAGCAATTGCATTGGTGTTCTTTCCATTCCAGAAAATAAAGAGTCTTTCCCATGGAGTTTCATTTTCCCAGTCGAAGTTGTTCTGAGTCAAATTTTGTTCTGTCCAAAACGCCATATTGTTTGTTTTAATAAGATCGAAACATGACCTCAAGAACAAACACGATTTGAAACAAGAATAATATTTAGAACTATACCTTGAAGTTTTACTAAAGATCCTTAAGAACATTCGAAGGATATTACCAACCGAAGCTTTTGCGTCCTCAGTAATGCCTAACCATTCGACTAAACCTGCCCCATCGACTGAATTAAAGCATTGCAGCATGCCCCATATATCAAGATGCCCTCCTACTCCTTTGATCAACACAGTCAAGACACACGCCGTCAACATTCTTGGTCCGATCCAAAACCGTGGAAATATTAAATGGCTGATATCACCAAAGAGTAACGTATCGTTGAGCCAATTTTGAGCCACTCGCATTAGAACCAATGTCCTCTCGAATGACAATGAGAGGTATCTGAACTTCTCTTTACTAGTGTTTGAACTTGAGTACAAAAGAAAATAGAGAATAGCTTCGTTTTGTACCAAGTTAAGCTTCATTTTGAGCCTAGCAGCTGTAATGCTTTTATAACCAGTTTGGTCAGGGGACATTAACTTGTCAAAACGCAATATATCCAAGGAAGTAATTTCAGTCAATTTTTCAATCAACTCCAACACTTCTGATTTATTAACTACTCTGTTGGAAATTGGACCATTTAAAAATATATGAATGGCTTGTGACACTTCATTCATCAACCGAAGATTGGTGTCTATTTCAGGGGTATCAAGACCGGAAGTTATAGGATACAAGTGTGACATTTTTACTAAAGGTTCAGTACCTTTTTCAAAAGCCGAAATGGCATCATAGTAACAAACATGATTCCAAACTTTTTGCCAAGTACTGGAGAAAGAAGCAAACAGCGGTGGATACTTAGAGGGATGGCGATGCAATCCGAGAATTCTAGCTGCTTGTACCATACAAGCATCTATTACAGCTACGGATAATGAAGAATCGTCTTCCTCCGGAGCATGCATTTTGTAAAGCCTCAAAAGAAGTAATCCCTGAACCTTAGCTAAAGACACATGTTTGAACGATGAAGGGGCCATAAGCAAACCGGCAGCAATTTCGATATAAGATTCGTTAACAAAAAGGTTAGTATCTAACGAATCCCACTTTTTGGTGAGATAGGAAAATCTCAATAATATAAGAAATATGGCAATTAACGAACTCTTATTGGATTTGGAAGTACTTATGGCACTATAAGTTCCCTTGTCATCCAATAATTGATGAATTTCCGATAACAAAACGTATTTGTCAAAAAATGCCATCAACGGATAAAATGAGTCAAAAAAGTCATCAAGTAACACATTAATATCTCTTAGCCGAGGGAAAGTTCCCAACTGCAGTAATTTTGAAGGCTCCACCTCATCAGGCTGTCCAAAACAGGAGATGGCTGATTCTTGAACTGTCAGAAGCTTTTCATTTAAATATGCTGTAAATAGCGTTGAAGCATCTACATCTTCTAAAATGGTAGACATGAATGTCGTGGGCCCCTGATAGAATAATGTTGACTCAACCACATTATATCCATCGAAATTTAGAGGATACGATTCCTTTTCATTGTTGAATCGTTCATTAGCTTCATACAGTGAGACACTGGTATCGGAGTTAGGGGTTATGGAATTGGTATCTTTCAAGGCTTCCAATAATTTTTGCTGATGACTAACGATGTTTTCAAGCTCCTTGATTCTGTTTTTTAGCAAACCATTCTCCATGGCTTCAGGAATGGACGCAACTTTATTCACTTCAAAATCATCCTCATATCTACAAGTTTCGGTGGCCTTATATAAAACGCATCTTCCGCAAAAAGGTCTGCCCCTATCACATTTAGCCTTTCTTTGACGACAAGTGGTACATGATTGAGCCACTCTGTTTCTTTTCCTAATTGATGGTGCTGCTGTCATTTATTATATAAGTAGATTAAGAGGAGTGGACCTTACTAATGTGTGAGATTCTGACACATACACGACTATTATGAAGATTGATGCGATAGGACAAACTTTGGGTGCAACAGGCTTTGACGTTGATCAATACATGGTTAACGTTTAGTATGGTTTGTGTTCATGCCCAAACACGTCGAAAAAAGTTGAACAAGATTAAAGAAGAACGAGAGAAGTATAAGCTAAGGTACATGAAAACAACTAGCCTAGCTTTTTTTTTTTTTCTAAAGAAGCACAAGAATAGGCAATATTCTTGCTGCAGCTATTAAAAACATCTTTACATCATAACCATAACTTTGAAAGTAGAGTCAAAAGACAAAAGATCTATGAGCTGAAGTCGTTGTTAAATGAGCAGAACGAATAGAACAATTAGACGCATTCTTGCAAGTTCTTATTAAGGTTATCCTTTACGACAACTTGCATTCTGTTCCGGTAAATATTGTATCAGTTTCCCGATCAAATGCCCATCATAACGCAGCATACAAGCACAAGGTATAGGACAAGAAATTAGCACCCAGAGTATCGTTTGAGATAAGAGGCTCATAGACGGAAACCTCACACGGAATTCTATTGTCCTATCCCGTCCTTGACACGACCATTCCCGCTTAACCATAAAACAAAATTTGATCCAAGAATCTATTAGGTAGCCGGTTTACCCAGGCACGAAGCACGCTGCAAAAGTGAGCTTTCCGTGGAAATTTGTTTGAAGAACTACACATAAGTATTTGTCCTTAAATCATTTGTGCCAGAGCATTTTCAATGAACATTTTCCTTGATCCTCGATCACCTCACTGATTACTGAAGTTCTTTCTAGCTTGTAACTTTCTCGGATTTAACAAACCAGTTACTACTACGATCACCGAAATCTACACACTTGACATGTTTGAGTTAGTGCCCTTGGCAGCATTACTGCAAATCCCTTATCAGTGATCGCCCAGGAGGAAACAGTTGCCGCGATAACGCTTATCTTCGCAGCATTTGCTGCTTTTGGTGGAGGCCGCAATTTGACAGGGATTAAGTTGATATCGCGACGACGAGTTACCTCCCTTCCTCGACAATTATAACACCACAACAAGGCAATGGGAATGGTATGGTGCGGAGCAGACGGTAGTTGGGCAGTCACCCGACAGTTTCAACCAAAGATCTAACTCCACATTAGTCAACAAGCCACACCAACGGCCTAATAATAGGCCCCCACCAAAAGTTTATTTCCTATACATAAAACGACATACCTGTACATAAATAAACTCAGGTAACCAGGGCACACTGATTCTTGTCAATATCATGGTACAATAAAATCTTATCATGGCCACAGTGTTCAGCGGGCCGAAACCATGCCGCAAATGCACTAACTGATAAGAGAGGCTATTTAAAGGTGAATAAAACGCCAATAATTTGAATATCTTATCAAATATTCCAGAAATGTCGGATCAAAGCGTTATTTCAGACAGTAAGAAACAACCACCAGCTACTGTTAGAGCGGTGGAAAGTTTCGAAGATGAAAAAATCGAATTAAATGGGAAACAAATCAAACTTAACGATGGGGATGAAATTATGCAATTGGGATTGGCCCATGAAGATGAAGGCATTGAATTGACTGAAGAAATGGATAGGAAGTTGGTTACCAAGATTGATCTCCACCTTTTGCCCATTATGTGTTTGGTGTATTGTTTTCAATTTTTGGACAAACTAAGTAATTCGTTTGCCAGTATTTTGGGTTTGAGAGAAGATTTGGGAATGGTAGGGGACATGTATTCGTGGACTGGTTCTGCGTTCTACCTTGGATATTTAGTATTTGAATATCCTGCCACCCGGATGTTACAGAAATTCCCTCTTGCAAAGACCTCCGGAAGTCTTATCTTCATTTGGGGGATTATTCTTGCTTTACACGCCATTCCTAACTACGCAGGGTTTATCGCTTTAAGAGTTCTCTTAGGAGCTCTTGAATCTTCAATTACTCCAGCATTTTCTCAAGTCACCAGTCAGTATTATAAACAACATGAAGTCTTTCTTAGAATGACTATTTGGTTTGCTTGTAACGGGGCAGGGTATATATTGGGTAGTGGGGCCATTGCGTATAATTTAGCTACTAATCAGGATAATTACAGCGTAGAAGCTTGGAAATTGGTTTTCATTATTGCTGGTGTTATTACGGCTGCCTTGGGAGTTTTGGTGTTTTTTGGTTTACCTGATAGTCCTGCTTCTGCTTGGTTTTTGTCTGACACAGAAAAAAGACTTGTGGTTCATAGAATTAGAGAAAACCAGAAAGGGTTTGGTAACAAGCATTTCAAAAAAGACCAATTTTTCGAGGCTTTATTAGACTACAGATGTTGGTTGCTTGCAGCTTACTCTTTAATTGGGAATATCCCTAATGGAGCCTTAACAAATTTTGGTTCTATTGTGCTTACGGATATTATTTCCGATAGAGTTCCCCTGGGATTAAATGAAGCAGATGCAGAATTTTGGATCACTACCCATGCATTATTATACCAAATGATTTGTGGAGCAGTGGAGTTAGTTGGATGCATCTTAATCGCTTACATGACAAGATTTTATAAATCTAGAATTGTGTGGGCACTTTTAGCTCAATCAATAGCATCTATGGGGCAATTAATGTTAGCTTTCAGTAGCAACAAGACGGCACAGTTTGCAGGATATAATTTGAACTTTGTGGCTCCGGTAGCCTTTGTGTGTATTTTGAGTTTTACAAGTTCCAACGTTGCTGGGACTAGTAAAAGTTACACCAGTTTCTATATGACTTTGGTAGCCTACTGTGTAGGTAATTTGATTGGACCTCAAACATTTTTAGCTAGAGAAGCCCCTACTTATACTACTGGTAAAACCATTATCGGTGTATGTGCTGTCTTGGTCATTGTGATTCTTATTGTTATTGGCCTTTGTTATCACCTTGAAAACAAGAGAAGAGACAAGTTGCCTGCACCAGAAAAGATTGAAAATATTGAGTTTGCTGATTTGACCGATAAGCAAAATCCTTTCTTTAGGTACGCACTTTAGAATTAATTTTGAATGTAAGTTGTTTTATTTTGACTCTGCTAACTTAACTTCTAAGCTTTGACTCTATAATGTTCGATGTCCCCAAAAAATCTAATCCATATAACTATGCTAACTTTTCTCTCTCAGTAAGAATCCTTTGATTATTTTCAATAATCCTCTGCAATTTCATTTCCGATCCCTTCTTTCGTGTTTCGTACCTTTCTCCTTCATACTTATCAAAAAGAAATCCCTGTTGCAAATCTTGAGCTTGCATCATTTTGAATAAGTCATTTACGTAATCAGCTTCCTTGGGAAATTTGAGCCCATGTAATTTTATACCCTTTTCCTTGAGCTCCAGTTGAAAATGTTCCATCATTTGCTCAGACGTAGGAAGTTTAAGACGTCCACTAAAATACCTGGCAATTACTGCTGCTTGTGCTTCCACCAATGGAAAGGGGGCCACGTCCTTGGCCAATCCTACAAATACAAGACTTGGATCCTTAATGTAGAATATTTGCTTGTATAAATCACTGATATATCTCTGCTTGCAAATATCCAATTTCAAAAACGGAACATCGTATAAATAGCCAGTACAAAAGATTACTTCATCAATCCCCTCTATAGTAGTGCCTTTAAAGGTGACAGATCTGGTTTTAACGTCATATGAATCAATTCTAGGGACCAACTCAATATATTTATTGTCAACGTTCTTCAAGACCGTAGTTTCATCACAGGAGACGTAAACCTTTTTTGCAGTCAGACTCACTTGAATGGCGATATCGCTTCCACTGGAAACCGCCCCTACCACCAAGACTGTTTTGTCTTTATAACGTTCAGGGGAATCATAAAACTTTGCATGCGTAATAGACTTAGGATCCTTGTTTTTCCACTCATTAAGCCCTTCCACTTCAGGAATCCTTGGAACTTCGAAGTGTCCGTTAGCAACTATTACCGCATCATACTGTCTTTCATACAAAGCTCCTGTCACCAAATCTTTGCAAATAACTTCCCAAGATCCTTTCCGTTCTACAGAAACAACCGTGGAATTCAAGAACTTCGAAAACGGACCCACGGAGTCGGTATACCGATTTATATACTGTAACACTTCAGTTCTAAACGGAAAGGTTGTGGTTCCCTTTGGAAACCGGAAATTGGTAAATTCCATGGCTTTATGAGGAATGTTCGTTTCTAATTTGTTATAAATAGGCGTGAAATTGTTTTCTTTTCTTTGTATAATCTCTTCATCCGAGTCATATAATTCTTTATCTATGGAATAATTCCATATTCCTCCAAGTTTACTACGAGAGTCGTACAAATCTATATCAAACTGTGCCTTCTCCCCATTTAAAGCTTTCACCAGTGCCAAACCACTGGGTCCACCTCCTATAATTGCAATCTTTGTAAAAGGTTTCTTATTCATGGTTATTTGAAGGGTGTTATTTGCGAAAGCTCGTTATGATTCAAACTGCGACTCACTTTTTTGCAATCTCCCGATATTCAATAGTGTCAATGTCAAAAAAATAGAAGCTGCAGCAGACTAGAAATAGGTAGCACGTATAAGCGGAAGAACAAATTCGTTGAATTATCTTCCCAAAGAGGATCGATGTTATGCACCTTGGGATAAGCAGTAATAAGTAGTCAAATGGAGAAGTATCTGACATAAACTCAGCTACTTGTCTATCCAATGTGGAGCCATTGGCAGGTCTAACAAAAAAAAAACGGAGTTATTTTATCAGATGCTATACAAGGCTCAAAAGAAGAATTTCTTCCGCATTTCTTCCCTTCATTCGGCTGCAAATACATGGATGAGTCTAATCCCAAAGGTTTTAAGACTCCCAGAGGCTGAAGAAAGAGGTACAACAAGAAAGGTTATTGGAGAAATCTCCTTGTCATGTTATTTGATCTGTCTAGTGGAGTTATTTCGATCAAAATCAAACCGTATATCAAAGTTGATTCAGCTGCAATTAAATAGCAGTTTTGCTCCACTCAATTGGCTTTCTTGTCACCTTCCTTTTCTGGCAACCGGCACTTATGCGGATGGACCTGTCAAAGAGAATTCCGCTCCATTATTCCGTTTTGTCGATCTACAATGAGATGGTTACACAAAAAAATATATATATTAAACCACACTATTAACTATAACACATAACGGAACTGCTTATTTTGAGTATCGGTTTGATCCTTCATACCGTTCAAAATTCCTTCTAATCTCTCTTCTTCGGTACCTTCCAACTTAACAACTCCATATTTCGTATCTCTACGCTTATTCTCCCAAATTAAATAGAATCTCAACGCAACAGCAACAACAAAACAAGCACAGAAACAACCCAAAATGGTTGCCAAAGCATTTGTATATCTTGGAGCATCAGAAGCTTTGAAACAGAATGGACCAATGATGTTACCCACAGCGAAGAAGACTAAAAGGATCATACTCATTGATGCTCTCTTGGTGTGACCGGCGTAATTGGATCCAAACACAGCAAGACAAAAGGGCCATGTTACGGCGTAAGAGTTGACCATCCAATAAGCAAACACCCTTCCCCATTTAGCTCCATTTTCTTCGGTAGCATAAACAGCCGATAATCCGGCAATTGCAAGCAAAAGTGGAGCTGACATCCCAATAGTTCTGAAGTTATTGTATTTAATGGCAAAAATGGAATAGATTAACATTTGCCCACTTGAGAAAAATGATTGTCCCACACCAATAGCTATGGATTCCACCCGTGAACTAACAATATCAGCTAAAACCAAAGTACCAAAATTCGTAAGACCACCGTTAGGAATCATAGCAAAAACAATGAATATAGAAATAAACAAGGTTTTTGGGTCTCTTAAACAATCAAAGGTCTGAGACCATTGCCAGTCATAAGTTTTCACTCCCATCATATTCTTGGATACTCTTTTAACGGCTATAATTCTATCTTCTTCTGACAAGAACCGGGCTTTACCAGGAGTGTCCGGAATCCATACAATCCAAACCACACCAATAAGAAATGAAGCTAATCCTAAAACCAAGTAAACTAATTGCCATTCACTTAAATTCTTATCGTTAGTATGACCTAATCCATAAGAAACAAATCCGAAAATCACATAAAAGATCCCTTGCATTGACCCCCATACCATAGTTCTGGCAACTTGCTCTTTCCTTGTGTAGAATAATGAACAAAACAATACGAAACCACCAGAAACTGGAGCTTCAAAGAACCCTAAAAGAAACCGACAAACCAAAATCCCAGCATAATTGGTACAACCAATATGAGCCAACATAATAACACTCCAAGCAATACAAGTAATAGCAATCACCTTCCCGGCTGGAAATCTTTGAAGGCAGTAAGAAGAAGGGTATTGACCAGCAATATAACCGAAATAGAAAATAGAAGAAACCCAGGAATAATCGTCCCCTGTGAGACCTAAATCCTCTTCAAAGGTGAATAAAACAGCCCACCCCAAAGCAGCCTTATCTACATAGTTCAAACCGTATAAAATACATAAGGTAGGAAGCATATATAAGTCAAACTTTCTAGCTACCCTAGTAGATTCAGCTGGGTCAACCTCATCATTTAAACCACCTTTTTGAAATATTTCAAATCCTTCATCTCTTACCCCATTATACTCAGGATGAGGCTCATCGCCAATACTTTCTTCCTGGTTTGATCCTATTTCCCTCGAAGAAGTCTTCAGCATCACTTGATCTTTACTATCCTTGTTCTCGACTGACATCTCTAATTAAAAATTTCTAACCATTAGTATGTCTGTCCTTCATATTTATAACTGATCTCAAAATGAAATCCACTCTAGTCTAGCGTATCGGCTAGTTTGTTTGATTTTACCGATCAATCTTATCGTCCTGTATTCTATCCAACTTGCCCTACCACAGAAGACCAATGTAAGGCATTATCGTACTTGCAATACAATACAGTACGATATCAGATAAACGGAATTTTGGCAGCTGCAAACCGGGCTATGTGCAGGACAGATTGCCATTTCGGAGACTACTGCCGCTGTATGCCAAATTGCATCTATGCAGTGGCGATAAGAGAGGTGTCGACTCTCAGTCCACGGCCTGTGGTGTCTGGCTTTATATATAGACATGGTTGTCAAATATTTCCCCATATTTAACTAAAATGCAATTGCCACAACTTAATGAACAAGAAAGCCTTGAATTTCTTTCCAAATTCATCCAAATTCCCTCTCATTCCAGACAACCAGCGGAAATCGATGCAGTTAAATATATGACGGCTGCTCTTGAGACCATCGGACTAGAAGCAGAGACTGCTGAGTTTAAGGACAAAACCGATGGAATGTCAAGATGTAATTCTCTAGGAATATGGAAGGGAACAAATAAAAACCAAGGGTCTAAGAGCTTGCTTTTCAATGGACATGTTGATGTTAATCCCGTTACTGAAGGTTGGACAGTAGACCCATATGAAGGTAAGTATGATAAATGTCCAACTTACACTGAAAATGATGACAAGTTCATTTATGGAATTGGAGTTTCCAATATGAAATCAGGATGTTGTGCTTATTATATGGCGGTGAAAACATTAATTGAAGCTGGGTGGAAAGTATCAAAAGATGTGACTTTAACTTATGTAGTAGGAGAGTTACAAGGAGGAGCTGGGACCGTAGCACTTTTAGAACAAAACAAGATTACCAAGGAAACTGCTGATTGTTTTATCAATTGTGAGCCTACTGACGTTTATGGACTCGTGATGCATGCTGGTTCGGCCATCTTTGAAATAAACATTATTGGAGACACCAGACATATGTCCAAAAGAGAAGAATCTACAGACGCTATATTATGTTCTTTGGAAGCCATCAAAAGACTCACCTATATGACGTTTTCAGATCCTAAGTCCGATATGCATAAAAGTGTCAACAGATGTCATGTGGGAACTATTCATGGTGGTCTAGGAAGATCTTATGAAGATTGGAGGCCGCCACAAGTCTCCGACTTTGTGACTATTACTGGCGCCGCCAGATACGCTCCAGGGCAATCTGAGGGAACAGTTCTTGCTGATTTAGCAAGAGAGCTTGATTCTGTAAAGGCACAATTCCCTAAAATGAAATATGAATTATCACTAGTGAAGAGAGACTTCATGCCTCCCTTTGAAGTGGACCCTAAAGCAGAAATTGTGACTTTATTGAATGATTGCTACAAAAGTGTAAGGGGGGTTGAACAACCCACTGGAGCTCTTAAGCCGCCATGTTTCTATGGTAGTGATGCTGGACATCTTTATGAAAAGCTAGGAATGCAGGGGATTGTATGTGGCCCTGGAGGAAAATATAATACCATGCCTGATGAAAGAGTAGACATTATTGATTATTTGGATTGCATTCGGATATTTATGAAAGTGATTGTGGAATGTTGTGGGGGATACAAAGAATAGGGCCAATACATATCAAAGAAGAATTAACTACATGGTACTTGGTTAAAGCATCGCTTCGTGCTTTATAAATAAAAAAAAATATACATTTATATGAACTGTATGACTATGCACTTACTTGATCAAGAAGCTGGGATATATACTTAATGTATCCAACACATCTTTCTTCCTGTAATTTAGGACATATCACTTGTAGCGATACTGGACCTCCAGCGAACTTAGCAAGATTGTCTCTATAAAGTTCATAAACCTCTTTATCGGTATCGGAGATAAAAAGGGTTCTTTCAGAAGGTAAATCTACATTTACATCACACCTTGTCACTGGAAAGGTTCCTGAACTGTAATCTAAGGCGTTCCAAATAGCATTCAATGGCTGGGGAGTAACTTTGTTCCATAAACAACCGGGAAACGGAGAGCAAGCAGAGATAACGGCGTCCAATCCTTCAGCATTCCACATTTCAAAATACTTCTGAGCCAATTCAGATCTTTTACTTTGACTTTTCCAGAGATCCGAAACATTTATATCCACACCTTCAGCTAAGCTCTTCTCAATGTGGTAATCTGGTGGCTCGTCATATTTGGAAAGAATCGATTTTACGTGCTTCATACCATCTGCTCCATAAAATGGATAAATCGTGGCTCTGATTTCCTTGAAATAAGTATCTGGCCATTCAATGATTTGATGACCTTGTTTCTTCACAACCCCTTTAACAATCTCTAATCCTCTTAGTATTGGTGGTGTGACAGTAGTAAGACCATCAGACACCATAACACCAATCTTGAGCTTCTTAGTGGGTATCTCTATGGGAGTATATCCCAAAGGCACACAGCTGGCATCTAAAAGGGCTGGATTTGACTTGATAATACTTTCACATACATATTCTAAGTTTTGGATTCTATTAGTCATAATTCCATATACAGACAAAATAGACTCTTGTCCTTGTTGTCCAGAAACAGTTCCATATTTAGGAAACCGGCCTCCACAAGGTTTCAAGGAGTACAAAAGATTCAAAGCAGCAGGATGCCTTACCGAGCCTCCGATATCACTGCCTATCCCAAAACAGCTTCCTTTTAATGCTCCTAATGCTCCTTCTCCTCCAGAACTACCTCCAACATTCAAGAATTGCCTGCTGAAAGGATTTAAAGTTCTTCCCCAAAGCACATTCGTAGTTTCCGAGTAAGCCATCCCAGCAGATGTGTTTGTTTTACAGAAAATAATCCCACCTAACAGTTTTAATAATTCCACAAATTTGGAATCTTCTGGTTTAACCTCATTCGCTAACCCCACAAATCCCATAGATGAAGCCAACCCTGCCACATTTATATTATCCTTAACAGATATAACAATCCCATGGAGAGGTCCCTTGAGTTTCTCCTCGGTTTTAAACAATTTGTCCAACTGTTCAGCTTCTTTGATTGCCTGTTCGAATCGTATTTCTGTGAGACAATTGGTTAACTGGTGAGCTAACGTTGCTCTACGGCAATAGGCTAGCGTTACTTCCTTCACAGTTAAAGAACCCAGTGAGTACTTGGCAAGAAGTTCATTAATATTCAAGTTAGTTATGTACTTGTCGGACTCTGAAAGTAAATCGGAAGAGTCTATAAATCCACTAACATCGTTCAATTCCTGAGAACTTGGAACTAAATTCTCATCTACCATGTATGGCGAGATAAGATCTCTTTGAGTGGCCAACTTTGTGTCTCTGATGGTTTCCCACTTTTTACCAGACATTTTGTGATGTTGAATTGGAGAAAGGTTGCTTTGTCGATCTCAAATACGTCAAGCCCATCGGGAAGACGTATCAAAACTACCGATGATAACAGCATTTTCAGGAATCTGCATGGAATTTAGGATACGAGCCCTGGCGCACGCTAATGTAGGTCTAAAACCTTTCTCAACTGGATTTTTATGGATTTTTATTTACGGCAGAACATCTTCGAGGGCCCCCTCCTGTGTACCATAATTATGCTCCTATCGCTATGGTTTGACTCTGCCTATGTTAGTGCTCTGACTCTGTGTACTTCTTAGTTTTATTCTGTGCGTTTTGGTTTATTTTCTGACTCCGTGACATGTTTAATTTTGTGCTAGTCTCATATGATTATTTTTACGAGATAGGCAGTTTTGACAAACATACCGATCTGATCTCTTGGGTTGTATATGCTCCATTATCAGTTGAGTATGTTGATCGGATCATTAGATATATTTACCGACTAACTATCAAGAATGATTGTGCAGCAGATAGGAGTTGATTTAACCGATTGATACACGACCATTTATATGATATGATACTACCAAAAACATAATATTGGTAGTTCACAGTGAACCTAGCATTGTTGGTCACTTGCAGCCCCCCTCTGGCACTCCTTTTATCCTTACCACCTTTTATTGTTACCCCAGGTTTTACTTGGGCCCTTAACGCCAATGCGTGCTTAACGCCGAAACACTTTGCATTTTGATGCATCAAATCTTTAAGGTTTTAAGTCAGGACTAAAGTCCTCATCTTAAAGTCCGAAGTTTGCTTAGTGTTTTCGTTCTAGTGAAAACCTTATGAGTCGATATAGAATTTTGTAAGACTAGTGGTGTCTAAGAGCAACAGGGCAAGTTGGTCAGAGAATATACTTCAATGAGAAGCGATAGAGACCAAAATATGAACCAAAACAGTTCTCTCTGTTCTTTCAGCCGTACATTTTGTGAGAACTTCAAGAACTTTATGGAGTTAAACAAAGTCCGAAACCTAATAATATCTTATCGTGGGGAGACGTATCCAAGTATATATAACCTATGAAATGCTCCTGATTTTCATTGTTCTTCAGTTAAACTGTGGTATATAGTAGTATGGCAGACTTAGAAAATCAAGATCCAATTGAACAAGTTCATTCCTTGAATAGGGGACATGAAAAGGGACAGAATGTAATGCAGGTAGAGGTAGATGGGGACTACATAAAGTTTGGATTTGAAAGATATTTGAAATCCGAAATGGTAGAAGCTTTTGGAGGGGCATATAATCCGGGATTATCGCCACCTCCAAAACACGACTTGGCCAATCCAGTTCCCCTTGGATTAAGCTCATTTGCAGTTAGCTGCTTTGTATTGTCTTTAATTAACTGTGGTGCCAGAGGAGTTGTTATTCCTAACATTGTGGTGGGTTTGGCTCTTTTCTATGCTGGAGCTATTGAATTAATATCTGGTATGTTTTTAATAGCTGGTGGTAATACTTTTGGTGGGGTAGGTTTGTCCTCATATGCGGGGTTTTGGTTATCGTGGGGGGCTATACAAATTAATAGCTTTGGAATTGTTGATGCCTATGCTGGTAAAGAGAAAGAGCTTGCAAACGCTTTGGGAATATATTTCATTGCTTGGGTTATTTTCACGTTCTTTTTAATGCTATTAACCTTGAAATCAACCTTGGAGTTCTTCGCCATTTTTTTCTTTCTATTGATCACGTTCTTCCTATTGGCCATCTTTCAATTCACAGGAAAACCAGGAGTTCAAAAAGCTGCGGGAGTGTTTGGGGTAATTACGGCTTTTGTGGCTGCTTACAATGCTTATGCTGGTCTTGCTACACCTCAAAACACTTACTTCATAGCAAAAACCATCCCCTTACCTGATTTAGAGGAGAAGAAGTCCGAATAGTCCGATTTATTTATGACCAGTTTTTATCAATATACGCTTTTTTTCCAATAAAGGAGGCTATATAGGAGCATGCATGGCTGCAAAAAAATCCTATTGTTTAGTGCGCTAACCAAATATCAAATACTAGTAGAGAGAATCTTCACCTCCAATTGGTCAAAGCAGGAAACAGAGAGCTAAAACATGGGTTCTAAGCAGAATATCTTTGTTCCTTGAAAGGTCTTTTCAAGAGTTAGTACGACTTGTCGCTTTGTCTCATAACACTAACACTATAGCTACTTCTATTTTTCTCTTAGTTCTCTGCTAAAAGATTATAATAATGTTGCCGTATTCTTTGTCACTGCCTTTCATGCATTCGCGGTTTTACTTTAGTAATACGGCCAACTTGTAGGCGGGCTAGCGGAGGTTTCTCCGTACGGACAATTCGACAAAATAGGCACCCCAGAAAATAACATTTATGGCCATCTATCATTGGTCGACTAAAGGATTATTGGGCTTTCGGCAACAATGTGACTTCCTCGGAATTAAAGTCAACTTTGCCAAATCTGTCAATAAAAAACGTCTAGTTTCAATAATGAGATTTAACAGATGTCAGAAGCGGTTTTTATATTCAACAGAGAATCATTGCGCATAATTTAAGAGATATTTACTGGAAGCATCATTCATGTGGGAACATGATAAATTCTGAAATATCTTTTTACGGATTTGTTTCATAAGCAAAAGTCATTCAAGCGCCTGTTGTGATCAAAAGGGGCATTTGTTTGTGCAGCGGCTTAAGGCATCATTTGACAGGATTTGAGACCCATTACTTGGATACACAAAGAAATGGGAACATAACACTGTGGGGTAAGTGGGGTCCTTTTATTTTTTGGCATCTAGTTTTTAATCTAAACTGTACTTTAACGCGATAATTGTTTGTAGATTTCGAAATATCAATTGGTAGTTTGCGTTTTCTTTTGTGTATTCTCCATTCTTAAGTACAGCTATTATTCTCCAATAGACAATTAATTACAATGTTAGGAAGAATGAATTCTTGAAAAAAAGTGGGGCTACTTTACCGAAGCTGTCAAAAATTCCCGGAGCCCCACTCATGCAGATCTTTGTTCCAAAACGGCCGTATTTACTAGAGTGGTTCCAGCAAATAATCGTTTTACACTTGTATAATGTGGGGTCATGAAACACACTAATGAAGTCAATGTGTCTCTTCTTAATCCTGCAGTTGATGTTAGGTTGTGGCCGAAAGAAGGTGGTCTCTTTTCGTCTTAAAAGGTATAAATAGATGGCTCTTTCCCGTCTATACAGCTCTATCTTTCTGTTAGGGTTGAAGTTAGTATGAGTGAGTCTGACAGATCACAAGGTGAAGATGAATCCCAATATAGGGCTAACGATGTTGCCATCCTTGCAGCTGCAGAGGAAAAAGTAGAAGATTACGTCAGAGATGACAATATTTGGTGGAGAACTCCCCATTTATGGAAGTTGAACCTTGCTTGTTTTTTGATTACCTTATCGTCCACCAACAATGGTTATGATGGATCTATGTTGAATGGTTTACAATCATTACCAGAATGGCACACAGAAATGGGTGATCCTGAGGGTTACAAGTTGGGTGCCTTGTCTAATGGAACCTTATTTGGCTCTTTAATTGGACTTCCAATTGTTCCCTATTTTGTTGATAGGTGGGGAAGACGGATTGGCATTTCTGTAGGGCAACTGTTATGTCTTTTGGGGGCAATTTTACAAGGTTTATCTAACAGTTACGGTTTTTTTTTGGGGTCAAGATTTATTCTAGGGTTTGGTAATTCATTTTTGGGTGTTGCTGCTCCTTCTCTTATTTCTGAAATATCTCATCCCTCTTATAGAAGTATTGCCACTGCTTTCTATAATACCTGTTACAATCTTGGAGCCATTATTGCTGCTTGGGTCACTTATGGTACAAGAGATATTGCTGACAATTATTCCTGGAGAATCCCTTCCTACTTACAAGGCTTAATACCTTTGATTCAAGTTGTCACTATTTGGTTTCTTCCTGAATCTCCAAGATATTATATCAGTAGGAACAGATATGAAAGTGCTGAAAGAGTATTAAAAAAACATCATATAGGAAATTCAAATGATGAAATTGATCTTAAACTTGTGGAATTTGAAATGAAAGAAATTGAAGCAGCCATTGAGATGGAAAGATTGAACACCGCTTCGTCATATTTGGATTTCATTCGGTTGAAGAATTTCAGAAAGAGACTCTTTTTGATTGTGTATCTTCCTTGTATTATGCAATTATCTGGTAATGGCTTGGTGTCGTATTATCTCAATAAAGTGCTAAATTCTATTGGAATCACAAGCAGTAAAGAACAATTGGAGATTAATGGCTGTCTAACAATTTTTAGTATGGTGATTGCGATGGTTGCGGCCTCTGTTGTTAAGTACTTTAGAAGAAGGTTATTATTCTTGGTTTCGATTATTGGAATGTTAATTTGTTATATATTATGGACGATTTTCTCAGCTTTAGCAGTTCAGCGTGATTATCCTAAGTCGTTATCAAATGCTATTTTGGCATTCATTTTCCTCTTCTACGGGGCTTACAATATTGGGGCTAGTGGTTTACCTGTGCTTTATGAAACTGAAATTTTACCTTATACACATAGAGCGAAAGGGTTGAATATTTCTAGTTTTGGCCAAGTTGTTACTTTGGTTTACAATGGTTATGTGAACCCGATCGCTATGGATGCTATTGGATGGAAGTATTATATAGTCTGGTGTTGCGCAATATCTGTCCATTTATTGGTAGTCTACTTTATCTTCCCTGAAACTTCTGGAATGACTTTGGAGGAAGTGGGGGTTAGAATCTTTGGTGATAACCCAGATGATACTCCTTATTTGGTTACTGGTGCTAAAAAGCCAAATGTTGAACTAGTTGAAAATGTTGAAAAACTTGACAAACTTGATACGGCAGAGAGTGTTTGAATGTTAAATGTTTCGTATTGTTTATTGTAATTTCTTCTCTATAATATTTTCTTTCTTTTTTGGAATTTAGCTATCGCCATCATATAAACCGCTCCATTTGGGTGCAAAAAGTCGCGCAACAGGACCGCTCGGCCCGCTTCTTTGGAGAAGTTTGTATCAAGCACTTAACACTGTAAACTCAAATGCCCCAACAAGAACTCGGCATTAATTAAATAGCCTCGGTGATGTGAAGTAGTTACCAAGTATCGCTTGCTTTTCTACTTGAACATGTTCACAGAACTCAATATTTGATGAAGTTATTAGCTAATACATTGTTTGATCTAACGGTTAGCCCAAGATCACCAGGAAGCAATAACATCATATAATTTACCATTATCGATTGTAATGTGCAAGCTATCTAGACAGTCCTCTACACAATAAATGTCTTTATTTCGTACGATATGGAATCATTATTTGGGGACAGGGATAATGAAAACGAGTCCTATTTCAAAGAAATATCTATACCCAAGGATGAAGATATAGAATCAGAGGAAAGATCTAGCAAGTATAATTCCAAAATTTCTGGAAAAAACTAAACAAGTAATAATATATTCATGAGATCCACTTTCTCTTGTTGTGGAGATTATACTTACGCTGGAAGTAGAAACAGTACAGTAGACGAATTCTCCACTAAAATGCTCCACAGGACTAACAAGTCAATCGTCACACCTAATGTTCTGAAAAGATTACAATTACCAAGAGTTTCGGGTTCTGGTACTATTGGAATTTTTCTTTGATTTGTAAGGTACCGTCAACCAAGTAATATTTTCGAGGGCACTACACTAGCTTAATACTACTATTACTAAGAATTTCTGTCGTTGCAACTTTCAGGTTGTCTAAAGCTATTATAGCCATCTCTTCTAAGACTTGTATTTGTCCCAGGGTATCCAACTGCAGTGAGCTCGGTCATATCAATTCAATTTAGCGGTTTTTAACCCCTTTTTATTTAAAGCATTTGGCGCGGCTGAGCTTAATAGTATGGTTCTGGTAGTCGAAGTTAAGAAGACAACGCAAAGTGTGGGAGTATAGCAAAGAGTATTGCTCCAATAGTAACAAGAATACCATCAGGGTATTAAAAGTCAGGAGCGCCTAAGAGAATACATATTTTCAAGTCTAAATTTATTCTTCCAAAATATCTTGTGTGCTCATCCCGTCAATAACCATAAGTCGGATGTGATGGTATTTGATATAAGCTTTATTGTTGCAAATGGCGTGGTTTGAAAGAGTAGTGCTCAGAAACAAGAATTTGCTTAACTAGTCCAGAATGAAAGGTTAGGACATTCAGCCACGTACAACGACCGGTAAATAAAATGTTAGCTAGTGGAAAGTGTAACCGAAAGATATCGTATACTTAGCGTGTCCTGCCCACTCCCACAGATCTGCTATGGTTTCGAGAATACATAGCGTTGAATAAACTTAACGAGAGAATACGATTGAAAGCATACAAATAAGGGAGTCCAAGATCCCGATTCTCATTCATGAAGCGTAGATCAACTTCTAATGTAACACTTTTATCAGAGAAGTGTGGGTTCACTAACTTTGTTTGGGAGTGATACTCGGAGTTTGGACTCAGCAAACAATCAAAATATAATCAGCGATGCGTCCGGGCTATGTTCGCATCTCACACGCCCCGCCAAGGGCAGACTGCCAGGTTCTTGAAAATTATTCTGATTAACAACATTATCACAACAACAAGTATGAGTGATAGAGGAGGATATGTATGGAAAGCATACCATTATGATCTTAATTTCGGGGTGAACTTGGAGTTCTGTGTGTTGTTTGCTCTCTCTGCTATCTATATGTCGGTATTGATGGTTTTACTGGCTCGTAGAGGAAAGCATATCGCAAAGGCGACACGGAGAAGATATGTGAATATGATGATTCCATTTTTAGCAGGGTTTGTGTTGGAAGTAGTCGGTTATATCGGAAGATTGATTAGCCACAACGACCCAGAAGCGTTGGGTCCATACATCATGCAATCCATCACTATTTTAGTGGCCCCTGCTTTTATGGCTGCTACACTTTACATGGCATTTGGAGAGATTGTCAAAGCCTTTGATGGACATGCTTATTGTTTTATTCCTTTGAAATGGTTTACTAAAGTTTTTGTGATTGGGGACGCTCTTTCTATCTTATTGCAAGCTGCTGGAGGAGGAGTTCAAGGGATGGGGACTTTAGATCTGTATAATACGGGAAGAAAATTGATTATAGCTGGGTTATGGATACAAATCTTTTTTTATGGCTCTTTTATCTTAACCAGTGGTGTCTTTTTCATTCGGTTTTATAATAAAGCTAGTAGCGACTTCAAGAATCAAGGTTGGCTCAATAGACAATCGTGGAAAGTTATGCTTATGGGTATTTATATTACCTCATTATTCATTTTGATCCGGTCCATTTATAGAGTAATTGAATATTTACAAGGTGAAACAGGGGAATTACTTTCTCATGAAGTGTATTTGTTCGTTTTGGACGCAACAATGGTTTTCTTTGCTGGGTGTATCTTCTTGGGCACTGATATTTCAAATAATTTGATCAAAGTTGCCTTATATAAACAGAATAGAGATGAGTATGAATTTACTGACAACTTCAACGGGATGAAATAGTTTCCCTTCCTTTGTGTCTGCGGTATATAAACATACTAAATAAGTGAACTAAACATTTTTGCATAAATCTAAATGAAATTCATACGTATTTATCCATGGTCTAGTATCAGACTTATACAGAGACTATATAGTTGAATATAATTCCCAGTTAAAGCATCTACATCGTTTTTAAATTGTACGTACAGAGCTTTATGTGCAAATGTTTGTAGTTTTCATTGGTCTCCAACTGCAACTAAAGATGGAAATATCAATACGATAAATCTCTAGCAGCATAAACTTCTTGTTCGTCAATTCGGGACTGCATCCCAATATCGGCTTCTTTAGTAGCAAATTAAATTTATTCTAGGAATGCAAACAAGTAACAGAGTTTATCCAAAGAGTTATTCGTCTTTTGATGCTAGATACTTTTTACTTCTAGTCGCAAATTGCGAAGTTTACTTCAAGTAGTGGAGATATTCTGAGCGATAGATCTTAAAAGTACTTACTAGGTTGAAAAGTTCGCTATGTTTGGGGCCGGTACGGATTCATTTGTGGCATTGGAAAGGAATGATAGGTCATGAATGCCCACCTAGTCCTAATGATTTGCTATGGGTAAGCCGCACATGAGCCACTGAGTTTGAAAATCGGATTTATCCTAGAAGAGAAGTTTACCCGTGTCAAAAAACTGTCAAAAAAACTGTCAAAAAAAACTCCAGATTTGTACAGGTACATACCTATTGGTTGCAATGATTATCCAATTGCAGCCAGAGGACGTATAATGCTACCCCTGTTGGAGGGTTCCCTTTACATAGACCATTAAACAAGAATAAGCACAAAACATGGATTAAATATATACCATACACTATTTATGATTAACCAAAGTACTTGTCAAAGTCAGTCAATACAAATCTGTATCTTACATCTGATTTGCCTACCCTTTCAAGAACTTCTGCTACATTAGCCTCATTGATTGGTAACTTTTCAATAATTGGATAAATCTTGTTATCGCCAGCCAACTGAAGCATAATCATTGCTTCCTTCTTGCTACCAACGGCTGAACCTTTCAAAGAAGCATTGTGGAAAATCAATTGAAATGCATGCATGGACATCATTTCTGAAGAAGCAGGTGCACCTACAGTAATAAATAAACCGTCAATGGCGATTGCTGGTAAATATTGTTCAAACTTAATATCAGTGAAACTGGAAGCACAATTTAACACCAAATCAAACTCTTTGAAGTACTTTTCGTTCCAGTTAGGCTCTTCTCCGGTAGCTACAAATTCATCAGCACCAAGAGCGAGGACTTCTTCCTTTTTCTTAGAGGATCTGGAAAATGCAACAACCTTTGCACCTAAGGCTTTTGCAAACATAACAGCCAAGTGCCCTAAACCACCAATACCAACAATTCCCACCATTTTACCTCTACCGTCTCCTTTTAAGGTTCTGTATAAAGGCGAGAATACAGTCAACCCACCACACATCAAAGGACCAGCGACTTCCAAAGGTAAGTTGGAAGGAATTGGAAATACGTGACTACTGCTGGCAATAGCATGAGAAGCGTACCCACCTTGAGTCACATAATTGTCAGACTGATAATCTATAAAATTGTAAGTTTGAATTTGTTTTGGGCAATACTGTTCGTTGTCAGACTTGCACAACTTGCATTCATGACAAGAACTAGAATGAGCACCAATACCAACATTGTCCCCGACCTTAATATCAGAAACATCATCGCCGACTTTGAGAACTTCACCTACAATTTCATGACCGACGACTTGATGATCACCTTTAAAAGGTCCCCAGTTACCAGAGACAGTATGAAGGTCACTACCGCATACACCACAGTATTTAACCTTGACTAAGACATCAGTAGGTAAAAACTTCTTTGATTTATATTCGATTTTTGTAGGATTTTTCCAGTCTTTTTGGTTGGTTACACCAATACCGGTAAATAATTCAGGAACAGACATTGTAAATTAGAGCTAATTCTAAGATTTAAGGCAATAAAGTAAGACTAGCTGAAAGCTTCAATCTATGGAATAAGAATGAACAGGAAGAGAGAATATGGAAAAATCCTGCCCTTTTATAGTGATTGAATTCGACAGTCGGTGATTATAGTTATGTGTAGACCGGGTTAATTCCGAAAAAGTAATTAGCTATTAGAGATCGGCAGAAGTAAGCGGAACGACTTCCATTGTTGGATAGTTGTCTATCAGCTATGTAAGCATATGGCAATGTATAGTAGTTGAATTTGAGACCCTGAGGCTTCAGTTACGTGTATAGAGCCGGATTAATTCAAAAAAGGGATTGGCCCCTAGAGACCGGCCGAAGTACGCGGAACGACTTCCATTTTTGGTAATTAACCGAGAACCCATTTTGAAGAATGACACGACTTTTTTGCAACTACTCTGAAAATTCTTCCTGGTCCACTTGAGTATTAGTCAGATTCCTTTACCTGGCAGTCATCCATGAGTTGTTTTGTTGATATTATAGATTTTATATCAAGCCTATCTCTTAGCCTGTTAACCCTAATCATCTCTTATGATCTCATAGATTAGAATATGCTTTGTTTAACTCTTCTTTAGACGCTCTATTGAATTTTACTTCCAATTAACCAGAAATGTTGCAAGTGTTGCTTCTTCGCTCGCGCTCTTAACACCTATGCCATTTATCTCGAAAAGTTGAAATTTCCCTAGAAAGTTCTCTACTTGATCATTACAACCGTCTAGTTATTTGGCTCTAAATATTTTCCAAGCAACTTGGCCATGTTCTTATTTTTATTTAATCTAGTCAAGGTAGTATAATCCAACTATCATATACTTCTTTTTTCATCTTGTATAATATTCGAGCCTAGTTAGAACAAGGTATCATCCCAATTTTTCATGAATATGAGGTCCTTGCTATTGCGGATAAATGTCTTCCCAACCGTTTTAGGGGAAATTGACCAGTTTCATTATTAAAATAGGGAAACATGGTGGTTACTCCTTATATTGAAATCTCCCTTAATCAAGAAGTCCTTCGTCAACACTTGCCATCTTGGCCAAATCACAGTTAGCAGCCAATATCTTAAAGATCTTTCTACTTTCTCGTTAGGAAGGTTCTAACCTGGCCATTTAGTTCTCCTTAATGGCAATGTGTTTAAGGTATTTCGATCTAGCGTTTACAGGTTCATACACCACAGCATGAGCTTAAACAACTTCAGCAGGTTTCGGTGAACAAATTGTTACCCGACCCATTGGATTAATTCCGTTTTTCTTCCTGGCGGCATGACTTATAGCAATGACCGCCTGTCATTGTACAAAAACATATGTAATGTGTGAAAAGTGGTTCTATAGATTCATTCCATTAAATATTTATACTTACACCAGTGGTTTGCGATGATGTCTTGCAGTCTATTTACAACATCTTGGAATATCTTTACCCCACTTGTGGAATTAGTGCGGACGGAAGTGCCATGTCTTTATTCAAGTCGATGGAGGCACATTATCTGGGTTTGCTTGTATTTCCGTGCCAATTCGAAGTGAATGGTGGAAGTTTGGTCAAGCCAAGGTCGGAACATCGATTTCGGAGTTAGACTCCTCTGAGGGGTTAGGCTGGGGAAGACCGCGCGCGCCGGAGAACAAGTATCGGAGTTGTTGCAAAAATATCATATGGTAAAATCACAAGCCAGATAAATAGATCAACGCAGAACCTACAATCATTACAAATCAACAATTGGATATGTATTTACGGTTACTATTTTCAGTGGTTGTGTTGTATGTGGTTTTCAAGAAACTTCGTCATTATTGGCTAAGTAGGAAATGGAACTGCGAACCAATTTATAGATTGAAGTACGGGTTTCTTGGGCTTCCCTTCCTCAGACTCCAGATTGATTTAGACAAGCTGGGACATCTTCTTGAGGACCAAGCTAAGGTTTTCAGCGAGATTGGCAAGCACACTTTTGCTACGCGGATTGTAAATAAAACATTGATAACCACTTACAATGCTGAAAATATGAAGGCTTTGGTGGCATCACAATTTAATGATTATGGGATTGGTCCTCGTAAGCAAGGCTTATATCCTTTGATAGGACATGGAATATTTGCTAGTGATGGCCAAAGGTGGAAAATGTCAAGGGAAATGCTTAGACCCCAGTTTAGTAGGGAGAAAGTTGGGCATATCCAGACTTTGGAACCACATATTCAGAATCTAATTAATATTGCTAAAGCAGAAAATGGTACAATGATTGATCTCCAAGAATATTTCCATAAATTGACTATGGACGCGGCTTCGGAATTTTTGTTCGGAGAATCAACTAACACGTTGACATCGAGTGGGTCTCTTGATGAAGAGGAATTTACTACTTCATTTCTGCGTCTTCAAGATGTTGTAACTCAACGAATAGCTGCCGGTCCAATAGGTTTCTTGCTTTCTACTAAACAGTTTCGGAAAGATCTTAGTGTTATTCATAACCTTGTTCAACATTACGTGCAAGTAGCTTTAAACACCCCTGTTGAAGACTTTGATAAAAATTCAAAAGACGGGTACGTTCTCTTGTATGAGATTGTGAAAAAGACCAGAGACCCTAAAGTTATCCAAGACGAATTGTTGGCTATATTATTGGCAGGAAGAAATACGACAGCGGGACTTCTTTCATTCTTGTTTTTTGAATTAGCCAGACGCCCAGATATCTTTGATAAATTGAGGTCCGAAATCGACCAGCAATTTGGAACTGGTGATCATGTTGATCTAGACAAAATCACTTTTGAATCTATGAAAAGATGTAATTACTTGAAATACTGTATCAACGAAGCTTTGAGATTGTATCCACCAATTTCAAGAAATTTAAGGGTTTCTTTGAAAGACACAACCCTACCTAAGGGTGGAGGTGATGGTGATGCCCCTATATTTATCCCTAAAGGTACTCATGTTGTGTTCAGTATATACTCTTGCCATAGACAGAAAGAAGTATATGGTGAAGATGCTGATACTTTCAGACCAGAGAGGTGGGAGCACTTAAAACCAGGTTGGGCATTTATGCCCTTTGGATCAGGTCCACGGGTTTGTTTAGGACAACAGTTTGCATTAACTGAAACTTCCTATGTCACTATTAGATTACTTCAAAACTTCTCTTCTATGAAAGGTTCTGGAGAGAGCTATCCTCCCAAAAGAGTAACTAATGCTACTACAAGATTGTCAAATGGCTGTCAAGTTTCTATGTTGTAAAAAACTTTTGTATTTATTATAATTTAAAGTCTTCGGTTTGCAGTTTTTCAAGCCTTTTTTTTATAGATTTGTTGAGTAGTATATGATTCGGATTAGCCATACTTTGTCCAATTGGATGTTATAGTGATCTATTGTTCTAGTAATCTATTTCTACAGACGACTTGGTAGAATTCCAAAGGATCCAATGGCTATCATTGCTGTGGTTAGTATTCTAAAATATCTAACGAACGGTGACAACCTTGGTTCTCAGTGTGTCTGAGATAAGCGACAATGTTAGCAGATCCACACCTTTTGTGGGAGGGCTACCAAACCATTTCGGGGGTGTTGAGTACAAAGGCATCCCTCACCTAATTAACACCATTAAACACCGTAGGAACTCTTAGTAGGGAACACGAGCTTTATTAGTAATACGCCGTTTCTGTGAGTGTGGGGTTGATTTAAATGAGAACTGAAAAAAGTCTATAAAAGGGGCTGAAGAACCTTCGAAACAGTAGAATCATATACATTAACAAGGCAGCCATGCAGAGAGCCATTAAATTAAACAGTGGCAATACCATCCCCTCCGTTGGGTTGGGGGTGTATTTGACTCCCAAAGATGTTGCTGAGGATATAGTTTATAAAGCCTTGAAAGTTGGATATAGACATATAGACTCAGCACAAGGATATCAAAATGAAGAAGAGGTGGCCAGAGGAATTAGAAAGTGGATGGAGGAAGATCCCGAAAATAATACCAGAGAGCTGGTGTTCTTCACTACCAAAATCTGGGATGTTAACCATGGTTATGAAGCAGCTACCAAATCAATTGCAACTAGTCTTCAGAAGGTTGAAAAGATCGGTTACATAGATTTAATTTTGATTCATTCTCCTCAATCCAACTATGAAAAGCGTCATGGTACTTGGCTAGCTCTTCAAGATGCTGTGCATGCAAAGACTGTCAAGAATATTGGTGTATCAAACTATGGGATCCCTCATTTACAAGAGATGCTCGCATACCCTGATTTAAAGGTCAAACCAAGTGTTAATCAGATTGAATTACATCCTTGGTTAGCTCGTAAAGAATTGGTGAAATTTTGTGAGGATAATTCTATAGTCCTCGAAGCTTATTCTCCTTTTGCCAGAGGATTAAAAATTAATGATGAAAAATTGGCTGCGTTGGCTAAAAAGGTTCATAAAAGTCCGGCTCAGGTTTTGCTTAATTGGTCTTTAAGTAAAGGTTTTGTCACACTTCCTAAAACTGTAACGGAGTCAAGGCTACAACCTAATCTCGAATCCTTGGACTTTAAATTGTCTGATGAAGATCTTGCTGATATGGATGAATGGGATGTCCACTACATATCTGGTTGGGACCCAACAGTATATCCTTTAGATAAGTAATTATGAATAAAGAATAAAATGTCTAATTGCACTTTTAAGAAGGAAACTCAAACACAGTTGTCCTTTTGCTAATACGAGCTGCACGAATGGGTTGATCTCTTTGTTCTTCACCTAACCATAAGGGCAATTGTGATAAGTATGAACTCCACTTGCTTCACTGTCAACGGCTGCGTTATACTTACAGATTACTGAACATTTTGTATGTAATGAGGGTGTTTTTACAGATGGTAAAAAGAGGTCAGCATTGTATAGAGGAGTTGATAAGTATAGTCATTTATTAGTATTTTGATGGTAGAAAGCTGCTTTGAAGTTTTTATTGTACGAACATATGTAATATATCTATACCATTACATAGCGAAAAGATTTCTCACCACTTATTTTTGTACTAGATTCTGACGATCTGAGTACTTGTTGTCTCTGGCGTTATGAGAACCAGGGAAAATCTCGGGGAAACTGGTGACGTACTTATAAAAAGACCAGAGCCTTCCACTCCAATTAGTTTCATGTGGTGATTCATTTTGTAAGGAGGAGGCGATATCTTCATTGGCCTTCCAAACCCTCATTACATTTCCTCCCATTAGTTTCAGAATTTGTTCTTCTGTAGCGTTGGTTCTCTCGATCACCTTATATAATAAATCCGGGTACTTTGATACATCTTCTAACCCTTTTGGACCACCAAAGATCCCGTCAAAATCAGAACCAAGCCCAACATAATCCCACCCAATTAAATTAATTACATGAATTATATGATCAGCTGCATCATCTATAGTTACTTCATCGGTTTCGGTCGATTGTTTTAAGAAAACAGGAAAGAAGTTTATACAAATTACTCCTTTATTTTCCTTTAGTTTGAATAGAACATCATCAGAAACATTCCTAGCATGAGGAGTTAAACTAAAGCATGAAGAATGGGAAAACATCACTGGGGACCTGGTAACAGCTAAAGCATCATGCATAGTTTTAGCACTGACATGAGATAAATCAACCATCATACCTAAACGGTTCATTTCTAACACACAGTCTTTCCCAAACTTAGTTAATCCTTTATCCTCTAGGCCGGCAGAGACAGAAGAAGCAGCAGTAGCGAAAGGGTTATCACAATTATGTGTCAATGTAATATACTTAACACCCAATTCAGCATACAACCTCAATACTGCTAAAGAAGAATCAACCTGATGTAATCCTTCTACACCCATAGTTACAACAAATTTTCCTGCTTTAAACAGTTCCCAAGCCTGGTCACAGCTGTAAACCATCTTCAAATTATATTTGGAACTTAAACGTTTCACCACATCGATTTGTTCCATAGTGTCTCTCACAGCACTATTTGGCTTATTGAAGTCTTGATATAAGTAATCAGGATCCTTACACTCAATATAGCAGCTGAAAAACTGGATTCCCACTTTGCCTTGTTTCAATCGCTCAATGTCTGTATGGGCCGTGGTACGGTTGAAATCAAATTTTGGCTCCGTTTCAAATTCGTTGTGCAATTGACACCTGATTAGATAAGGAAAATCATTATGAGTGTCTATGATTGGATTTGTTTTGCAAAGGTCAGCAAGTTTTGACTTAGTCCACGTCATTTTGAGCAATAACTGAGCATAGGTAGAAACAACAACGATTATATCCACTAATCTTATAAGGTTCGATCAGATACTGAGCGGCACCATGATTCCCAAAAGGGTTACTATATAACCGCGTTGGCTCATCTGACGCGGCTATCTGTCAAAGGCGCATATCTGCTTGATAGATTAGGAAATGGTATAAGAGATGCAAACAATCCTGTTATTGACCAAGAGTATGGCAACAGCATTATTATAAATAGGCCAAGGAGACCATTCTGAGTTTAATCAAGCTCTATAAATTGCAATTTTAAGATGTCAGAAAAATTTGAAGGATATGAGATTGAAGTTGAGTCCAACTCTTTCGAGGGCAGGAAGAAGTATGATCCAGTGTCTGGAGTCAAAAGAGGATTAAAGACCAGACACATTTCCATGATGGGACTCGCTGGTATACTTGGCCCAGGTATAGTTCTAGGGCTTTCTACTGCATTCCATTCTGGTGGTCCCGTTGGTTTGTTGGTGGGGTTTTCTGTTGTTGGTTTATTAGTGGTGGTGATGATGTTTTGTATTGGAGAAATGAATTCAATGTTTGATTTTAATTTCAACTCCCATGCTTCTAGATGGATTGATCCTGCTTTTGGGGCCACTTTGGGATGGAGTTATGCGTTTTTGTGGGCATGTAATGTCGTTGCTGAATATGTGTCGGTAATCTCAGTTATGACCTTCTACACTGATAAGATCCCCATGTACGGCTATTATTTAATCTTATGGTTCTTCTTTTCCATTTACCAAATGTTTGGGGTTGAGGTTTTTGGTGAAGTTGAATATATTTTAGCATTTATCAAGATTTTATTTGTCAGTGGTTATTATTTTTTTGCTATCATTTATGCTGCTGGTGGAATTAAGGGTCATAGTCCTGGTAATCCCTTTAGGGATTATCCTTTGGCTGATGGGTTCAAAGGAATTGCTAGCTCATTTGTCTATGCGGCTGTGTTCTATGTGGGTCTTGAGAGTTTATCGGTCACATTCCTGGAACTGAGAAATGTAAGAAAATCTGTTAAATTGGCAGTCCTGAGGTCTATATTTAGGATATTTTATGTTTATTTTGGGCTCTCCATTGCTTATGGTATTACAGTTCCATACAATCATCCACAGTTATCAAGTGATAGTAAGGTTATGGGGGCCGTAATGTCTATCGCCTTAACTGAAGCTGGCTGGAAAAACGCCGGTTATTACGTTACCAGCGTAGTCGTCATTATCTGCATTTCTTCCATAAATAGTGCTGTTTATTTTTGTGCAAGATGCTTAATGAGGTTGGCTGTTGAAGGTTATGCCCCGAAGATTTTAGCTACAGTGAACAAGAATGGGGTCCCGTGGGTAGCCTGTATCTGTTCTCATACCGTTGGATTTCTTTCTTTGTTGGCTATGAACAGTTCTTCTGCCATTGCTTATTCTTATATCGTTGGTTTGTCAGGAGTATGTGCTTTTATGGTTTGGACCGGAATTATATTTGCTCATTATAGATTCAGAAAAGGATGGATCAAGCAAGGTAATTCTGTGAAAGATTTACCATTCATAGCTCCCCTTTTTCCTTATACTAATTACTTTGGTATGGCTTTGGGAATATTTTTGTGTTTGGTTCAAGGATGGTCAGTATTCGCTCCTTTTGACGCTGGGAGTTTTGTTGATGCCTACGTGATGATTCCTGTTTGCGGTATAGTATACCTTGGTGTAAAGTACTTTAAAAAGACTAAATGGGTCTCTTACGAAGATATGGATTTTGAAACCGGAAAGCTTGAAACTTCCGATGATATAGTTCAAAATGAGACATCTGAAGAGTCCAAGCCTAATAATGAAGAGGAAGGCAATGTATTGAAATTGATTTGGAATAGGTTATAGTTATACAGAGTGTGTGTCTTTAATATAATGTAGAATATTTATCTCCCGATATTGAACTTCCATCCAAACTTCTTGGTGATTTCAAAGTAGTCGACACATATGGTACCGTTATTGTTCGAGCTCCAGACTTCATTAATAATGAAGCTGATCTTCTCAACCGATTTAAATTGATACTTTTGTTTTAGTAACTCTAGTCTCTGTTCACTAAGAACCTTATCATCAACTGTCACCGAATTTATACCTAACACTAAAAGGGGAAAGCAAAGACCCAGCTTTACAGGACTAGAAATTAGAGCATCCATGAATATATTAGCCTTTTTTACCTCCAACTGGATTTCTGGAACGATAGGAGGTAATCTTCTAACAGCTTGATTGATGTAAAGTTGAATGGTAACACAGTATAGCTCAAACATGTGTTCATGATAGGATAAATCATCTATATCTTTTAGATTTTGATAATCATGCTTGAGCATCTTAGCTTTATTCAACTTATGCTCTAAGCTTGATGCCTTTTGAAGGATACCTTCTAGTTCTTCGTAATAATTCAATTGGTTGGGATTAAGGTTTCGAAACCTTACAACCAAGTTAATAACGTCACCTAAAATGAGAATCAAAGGTTTAGCACAACCCAGCAAAGGGTCTACCAGATTGTCGTTCATATTGAATATATTGATATACTCCAAAACAGGGTAGTAGGTCCCATTTTCGTTTGATTGAGAAGCTAAAATATCAAAATAAGCAAAATTCTCTGCAAGCACTTTACCTTCCTCTGAATAATTCTTCAAAATTTTAAACCCACCCATTTGATTAATTAGGTCGTAGCAGTTGGTCAAATAATTTGACCAGCCAAATGTTGATCCTGTAGTAATCTCAATACACATCAAGATAATGTAAGTAGTGAAAGATGTTATGAAATCATTCTCTCTTAACAGTAAATAAGACTTGGCGTTATCTATGAGTTTTATGCCAAATTGTGGATTCTGCCGTTCATCGTGAGCCTTGAATATACATCCCCAAGCTACCAATGAATATAATACTGCTTCACTTTGATGAGACATAGGTAGAAACACTTTCAAGAAATAATTATACTTCTTCGGGACCACTGAGATGTTTAGAGCGATTTTGTTACAATAGTATTCAAAATATTCAAGCTCTTTGGAGTTAAGCGTCAAAACCAAAGGTAATGACGGTGATTTGTATAAGGGAAGCGTATTCAACATTGATGGACGTTCGTCGGAGTCAGAATCCATTTGATTACCATTTAAACCATCGGTGTAAAAGCATAAAGATAAATCCAAGTCTTGTACTGTATTAATACCATCAGGCAAGCTTTCCTCAAATTGCAATGGGGCGTTTGTTCCCTGGCTGCAATATATAAATTTAGTTTGAAACTTTCGTCTTTTATTAGTTTTCTCCTTACCAGGAACTGGCCATTCGCAATGGGTTCCAACCCGTGAGCATAACCCACACTTCGGTTTCTCTTGGTCACACTTCTTCTTCTTTCTTCTACATGTTAAGCACCCGAGCCTTGACCTGGTTCGCATAGAGGACTCAGACCCGTTTGGCATATGTACAGAGTTAGTATGTGATAATTTTTGATCTTATCTTATCAGCTTCTTCGGGTGCGAAATTATTAAGATGAATCAAGACTGTATACAGGGCAAAGGAATAACGGTAGAGGTGCTTTACTTCGGATATTTATTTATTGACAGCTAACATTAAGCAAAAAGAACGTCTGCGTTTAAACGATGGGCTTGAAAAGCTCTTATAGCTCTCATACTTTATTGACAACTTCAATACTTTACTTTATTGACAACTTCAATGCTTTGTCTCTCATACTTTATTGACAACTTCAATACTTTGTCTCTCAATACTTATACTCTCGCTCTCCAACACTTCTATAACCTGCGGAGCATGTTTCACATTTAGCGGGTGACTCCAGAACTTTTGGTCAATGAATTCAATATCGACACCTTTAGTTTCGACCCAACAGTAGTAAATGATGGGTAAAAATACAATATCATAAGAAGCATTGATTATATAGTATTTCCAACCGATGTTATTCATGGCGATTGGTAACACGAAACTGGAAATCAACCCAAACAGACCATTGAAAATGCTAAATAAACTCGTACCAGCACTTCTCATTTTAAATGGATACAATTCAGAAGGGTACAAAGTAGTCAATGGGGTAAAAGTGAATGAATAAAACCCACTGAACAAAAACATTACAGCAATTGAACCAAAGGATCCAGATCTACTGTGACCGTCTCCATAAGTTTTAATTAACCCTCCTAAAATCATAAAACAAATCACCATACCAGTAAGGGAAACCAAAGCTTGGACTTTCCTCCCGATTCTATCAAACATGAGACATCCCAGAGTAGCACAGGTTAATTGCCAAGCACTCATAACAATGTTTACTTGCAACCTCTCTTCTGATGAAGAAATACCCGCTTGTTGTAAAAGGATTGCCAAATAATAAGTACCCACTGATGATCCAGCCATTTCTGTCAAAATTGCATGAGTGAAACTGATGAATGCTCTATGCATGTTAATTCTTGATTTGAAAAATTGGAGCCAAGGACGGAACCCAATTTGCTTTGGTTCCTCGATTTGTAATTCGGCCTTAAATTCTTCTAAAGCTTTATGAGATTTCTCGGAATCTGAATCATTAACAATCATTAATGTTTCAAATGCCGCTTGTAGGCGACCTTTCAAAACCAAGAATTTTGGTGACTCTGGTAAAAACATTAAGTTTATCAAAGCTAAAATATTGGGGGCCGCTTGAATAATTGAAGGGATTCTCCAGTTCCAATTTCCAGGGGCATTTCTAACTCCATAAGTTACCCCACTTGATATTAAGGCACCTACCAAGAAACACGAAAAGGCCAACCCCATCAAAAAACCTCTTTTATCGATAGGACATAACTCTGCCAATAAAACAATGGCAGAAATATTGGTTATACTACCCCCAAATCCAAGGAAAATTCTCCCTACCAAGAACATCCCTATATTTTGTGCTGCAGATTGTAATATAACTCCCACACATAGGACTAAAATTCCACAAAATATGGAAGTCTTCCTTCCAAATCTATCATTACTGTATTGTGTAATTGTAAGACAAGCTATAACCTGTCCCATCCAAACAGCGGCAGTGTTAAGACCGATGGTTTCTGGCGTTAAATTGAAATAAGATAAATAAGATTCTAAATTAAGAATACCTCCTACCATTAAAGAATCATATCCAAGAGTAGTTGGATGAACAATACTCAAGGTTATGATAGAAACAAGAAACAATTTCTGATTCCTGGGTACCCATTTGGATAACGGAGCATTTGCTACATCGATTCCACTACGCATCACAAGTAGTCTTACTGATAAACGAACGAATGACGGAAAGGACAATTAAAAC
This sequence comes from Yamadazyma spencermartinsiae, assembly GCA_030582355.1. Classification (NCBI taxonomy): domain Eukaryota; kingdom Fungi; phylum Ascomycota; class Pichiomycetes; order Serinales; family Debaryomycetaceae; genus Yamadazyma; species Yamadazyma spencermartinsiae. Next base: position 8,980 of record JAKTXB010000040.1, on the reverse strand, counting down.
CCTTTAAATATAACAATACTGTGAGGCAGAGCTAACCTAGATAACGCTCCTGGACATGTCTTGGGCTACTGGTTCCTTCGAAGCGCTTTGCTTGTCCTCAATATCAACTACTTACCAATTAAAAGAATTAAAGCGGAATCCATTACTGATAAGCTTGAACTTTTGGAAAGATAGAGAGATCTGATATGGATTCGCGCGAATTCGCCCGAGATAAGCAATGAGATTGTGTCGTGCACGCGTGGTTGCAAAATAGGTTGATAAGGATATAAAGAATACAAACTTCTTCGAAGTAAAAGCTCATTGAAACATTTGTAGATCCACAAAATAAAAAATGGCACCAACTTCCACTCAAGTAAGTGATATCTATGTACCACCAGATTTGGAGGATGGAGAAAAATTTTCTAAATTAAAGAGGTCAATCATTAAACCAGAAAATGTCGAAAGAGTTAAAGACTCTTGGAAAAGATTACTTAAAGCCATAGAGGATATGGCAGAAGATATTAAAAAGGAGAAGGAAAATTATATTCCTGACGTTGACTGGGACACAATCAAGAATAATAACGGCGAAGTGCCCAAAGATATTGCTGAGAAATTCGAAGCAAGAGGAGCTTTAATCGTGAGAAACGTAGTGGATAGGGAAACATGTGAAGCATGGAAAGATTCTATGCAAGACTTTGTCACTAAGCACCCAGAAGTCGGTGGTTACCCTAAACCTGTCACCAACTGGTTTGCTTTTTGGACCCAAGGTGAAGTTCAAGGAAGGTCGCATCAAGAAGTGATTGACTTGATGAAAGTAATGGGAAAGTTCTTTTATGCTGACGATGAGACTTTACCAATCGATAAAGATAGTCAAGTTGTATACCCAGATGCCTTTAGAATTAGACCACCTGGACAACTGACAAATTTGGAATTACACCTTGACGCAGGGTCAATTGAAAGATGGGAAGACCCTGTTTACAGAGAATTATATGCTCCAATTTTAGAAGGTAGATGGGAAGATTTTGAACCTTGGAAGTTAGATGAGAGAGCTTTTGCCAAAACAGACTTATATAGTCATTTAGCAAGTAGACCTACAGCTACCTCTGCTTTCAGAGCTTTGCAGGGATGGTTGGCCTTGTCAGATGTCAAGAGCGGTGAAGGAACTATTAGGCTCTTACCCAATATTAAACTAGTCAATGCTTATTCCATCTTAAGACCATTCTTCTGGAGGGATGATGGAGAGATTGATTTGGAAACCCCCAAATTCCCAGGAGTTATTGTAGGTTCGGGACAATTCTTCTGCAGCGCAGAGACACATCCCCATTTAAGGCAATTAGAGACTGTTTACAACATTCCTTATGCTAATACTGGAGACTATGTTTTCTGGCACTGTGATGTTGCGCACGAAGTAGACAAGTTCCATAACGGAGATCATGATTCCTCGGTTTTCTTTAACGCTTACTGTCCATTATGTCCTTATAATATCGACAATATGATTGCAACTAGAGAAGCTTTTAAGAAAGCGGTTGCTCCCAGAGACTTTATTAAGGATAAGAATATTTCTGCTACTTACGAATGTTGTTTTGAAGATCACGGAGCTAGAATGGAAAATATTCTAACCACTGACGGTTTAAGGGGAATGGGCTTTGCTGAATACGATATATCCGAACCTGGTTTGACAGAAGGGCAAATAAAAGTCAGAAAAATGGCCAATGAGGCCATGAAAAGTTCTAGCTACTCTGCTTGATCTCACTTAAAAGCGGTTGTATCTTTTATAGTTACATATGTTTATATACAGTATAAACAATTTTGGCGATCGCACCGTAGGATTTGCGATAAGAGTAGAAGTAGTGGAAGCGCTTGAACCCGTTAACTCTATAAACTATAAATAGCGGGTCAAAAGACTACATGTAAGTACTTTTAAATGACGAAAGAATTGAGGGTTACCAGTAGAAAGCCGCAATCCTGTTTCGAATGCTCCAAACGTCGAGTGAAATGCAACAAGCAGATCCCCTGCGATGTTTGCATCAAGAGAGGAGTGCAAGAAAGCTGCAAAAGGGAAACGGTCATAATACGTGGGAAGGTGATGAATGGTGCGCCTGATACCAATTCACCCCCTAACGAAGAGTTACAGCAGAGCCTCGAAATTTTGCAAAAGGAAAATGAATATCTTCGATCAAGATTAGCGAATTATCAGATGTCAGAAACAGGAGTACCCTCCAAGGAGATTCACGTTGAACCAACTAGATTTGGGTTGTTTGGCAAATCAGTTTCCTTAATCACTAGAAAATTGGACATTAAAGATGACAATGTCGACTTTGGGTATCTGGATTATCATCAGTTACGAAAGCTTTTGACATTTGAAACCTCGCTCGCGCTAATAAAATTTAATTTTGAAAAGATTTATTTCTTTCATTGTGTTGTACTTCCGGAAATATTTTTAAGGGAACATGAAGCGTTTTTCATCAATGGGGGGAAGCACGTTGATGAGAATATCAATCAAACAAGAAGCGATTATCTCTGGCTAGCAATTTACTATGCTTTAATTGCTAATTCATTGTTGTTAATGGATGACGAACTTTTACTCAAATTAAACATTTCTGAGCTGGAAGCTACCACGGCAGGGAAAATATCAATGTATGCCTCAGTCGAATGTTTGCATAGAGGTCAGTTCCTAAAATATCCAAGTTTGAAAACCTTGCAGGTGTTTGGCATATTAGTGACTAGTTGCTACATAGTATTGGGGGTTGGTTTTCAAAATAGTTTTTTAGCTTGTTGCATTAATATAAGCAAAACATTGAACTTACACAAGCTCATTGAACCCAACAGCCAATTGAATTTATTAAACTTTGAATTGAGTTGTAGAATATGGTGGCTAGTGGTAGTAGTAGATTGGTTTGAGGACTCCAATGAGAATATCAGCTCACTTATTAGTGCTGAAGACTTTTCTACCCCTTCACCAAGGAACATAAGTGATTTCAATTTGATTAATTCCATTGAGAAAGAAAGTAGTACATTCATACCAATAACCTACAATTATTATATGTTTAAATTGTCAAGCATTAAAAGAGAATTTTATTATAACAATAAAATAAATAGCTATGACAAGGATTTGGCATGCTTGGAGCATGCTTACACTCAAATTACTGAGCTTGAGATGGAAATTAATGAGAAATATAAGATAGATAATTCAAGTAGACACATTCGGGATACATTATTTTTTAAATTCAATCATGAGAGATTAAGTATAAAGAAACAGGTGATCAACTTGAAATACAATAACAAACTTGAGATTATTAAGGATGTTGAAATATGTGAGTACTTAGGGTTTGAGTTGATTAACTTATTTAATGATGAAACCTATCCACAATGCTATAAAAAGTATTGGATGGCTAGCGAACACAGTATTAACGGGGCGATATTTGTATTGATAAACATGACTTTGAATGAGAACTCAATAACATTGAATAAAATCAAAGTGATTGAAAAGTTCTTGAATAGTTTGAAAGTATTTTTGAAATCTAAGGATAATCCCATAGCTAAGGGCATTATAATTATACAGAAGTTGCTTGAAATTATTGAAAACAAAAGTAATAATAGTTTCTATGAGCTAGAACTAATTGAAGTCCATAACATATTAGACAGCTTGAACCACTTTCAAAAAGTTTACGAAGATGAATTTTCCAACGTTTGGCAAGCTCTCGATGATAGTTATTGGAGCGACTTTCTATCTTGGATCACTGAAGAGTCTTTTGGTGCCTAATTCTAGGTACAGCACGCAGAAATGGTCGTTTTGTTGGCTCCGGGAACTCTCTATGGATATAGCGTGCTAATAAGAAATAGATTATGAGTTCTACTGTTATTTTATTCGAACATGTTTTTGCAGGCTCTCCAATCCTGCCCCTGTTATCATAGAGTTATTGGTAGTAGTACCCCTATTATCATAGAGTTATTGGTAGTAGTAACCCTATTATCATAGAGTTATTGCTGGTAGTAGACAGTCATTCAATTTGGGAGATATTTTTCCATGTATTTTTTGAAGGTCCAACTAAAACTCCAACATGGCAACCAACTGAAATAAAATGGCCGGATTTTCAAGTCAAACTTAATGGGATAAGTATACGTATATTAGGAATGACATTGTTCAGTTTCTCGCTGAATCGATACTCTATGAGTGTCAATCAAAGATTAGATATGAGTTCTGTTGCATACACAAATTTAAATCTAGGTTGTTAGCCCTTTCATCTACCTTCTATCTTTTTCGAAACCCCTGACGCGGCGGTGGTTCTGGCGAAGACGCTAAACTTAATCGAGTGCCGTCTTATCCTGATTATTGAGCGTTTCAAGAGGAAACTTTAACCGTTTTTGTCTATCCTTGAAAGTATAACCGGTTATAGGGTATTCGAGAAGGGGGCTATTGTGAATTTCCTCACTTTATGGTATCCAAAATAGGCAATGAAGTGGAAGTGAGTCCTTCAAATAAATGAATCATTTAAATTATGTGACATTGATACACGAAAGAATGGAGGTCAAGGTGTATACAAAATAACTGAATGAAGTATTATGTGTAGGTTTTCATTTACTGTTTGACTTTAGAAGCAAAAGAACACAGCTTTAAGGTAATTTTTTTATCATACAATTTGGCTGCAAAATCCAGAATGCGACATATACTGAGATGCTCCTGATATAGAGCTATTGATTGACGACTGTTGAGGGATACTGAGCTCGGTAATCTCTTCCCAATCAGGTATTAACAACTAGTCCGATATCTACATATGAAAAAAGAAGCTGAAAGGCGAAAACTAGCATTAAGAGAATATAAGTAGCTAGAAATATTCTTCAGACTAAGAAATAATTTAATAAAAAGTGACGATGTCTTTAAGTTTCTTCCTGAGACTAATGAGGCTTGCAGAGCCACCATTATCCAACTTCAACATGTACAGCTGTCAAAATTTCTCCTTAACTACGGATTTCTGAAATAAATGGATTGAGATATGGGAATAATAGCCGTTATTGCGTGCTCCTACAAATTCTATCAAATTTGAAATATAGTGACATGAACGTGGATATAATCATTTGATAATTGGCCACTTTGCAGCTACAGACAAATCTGTTGGTGTTTCAATGAAGCTATGCTTACTGTTTCACGGTAACATTACTGCGCTTAATTGTCCTATTTTAGATATTGGTGGTGGAGCTGTCTCCTATACTGACAAATTCCAAATCTGTCAAAAAAAGATGTCAGTTTGGAAACTTGATAAGTATTGCATTGTCCTAATTTTTACTCTTCTACCCCTATCTTCGGGGCTTATATTTTGGGTATAAAATCCTGTCGACTACGAGGGAATAATTTTTTACCATATTGGTTACTTGTGCACGTGAACAGAATCATGTTACTTAATATTAGTTCTCTCCCCTCCACCTTTCCAACATCGCAATTCGGGAAGGCAACACTCGTTGACTAAAACTAAAGCGATGGAATCAGACCCTGTACTAGAACAACAGCAAGGTGCTTCAGACTACTCGAAGGTCTTTAGAGTCTCATTTTATGTGAGTTTGGCGTTTGTGACATTAACTATATTTGCACTGAGATCGTCTACGACGGCCAATAATCCGATTGTTATTGGAATTTTACTTTTGGGATTGGTGGTTTCTGTTATTAGTTTTTGGATAGCAATATATAGGGAATATTGGACATAGCAAAACAGTTTACCAGCATTGAAACCCGATAAAGAGAATTGATATCTAGGATAGCCCTATATCACTGTTGAAGTGACAATAAAAATGCTTCAGATTCTTTTGAGGAATGATGGATTGATTCTAAATGGACGTGGCTGATGTAAATTAGCTATACTATCTCAACCTAAGCGTAGGATCTATATAATATAACTATAGAGGGGATCGATTTTGACTAAAAGGGTAACTCCATGAATCGACTCCGCGCGCATAGTTAAGGACCCGAAAAAGTGATACCCCTACCGACCCTTAACTTAGAGAGGTCTGGATTTTGTGAAACCACTCCCATTTTTCCATGAAACAACTCCCGTTAGTTATGGGGTCTTGGTTTTATAATCCCTTCCTCTACCTATCTGTGGGTGTTGGGATCTTTAGTCCTTGAGGTCTGCGCTCTGTTTCCATTCTCGCGCTCACCACCTTTCTGATTTATCTTTTTCTCATTTGGTTTTATTTCTTCTCCATTCTTTATTTCTCTTTCTATGATCTGTTTCTTCTGCTTCATACCATTTCTTCATTATTATTTCTTCATTACTATTTGTTCTTTAATATTACTTCTACATCTATTATTTTATTTCTACTTTTATTTTTTTTATATTGTTCTTTTTCTATTTATTTTATTCTACTTATACTATATATTTCCAATCTCTTCTGTTCCTCTATATCTCTACTCCACTACACACCAATCAATTATTGGTACTATCCATCTTTCTATCTAATGTTTTGATTCTTTGTTTATTTACTTCTGCTCAATTTGCGAATTTCGCGTTTGCTCGCTAATTCTCAATACCGTGTCTCTTACTACTCTCAATATATAAACATCTATTTATCCTATTTACCTCTATTTATTCATTATACAATGGATTTCTACTCCCACTTTAGTTTTGTTGATTTGGTAGACAGTTCTGGCACTTCCTTTAGTGTTTTGGTTCACAATTGTAAGGGCTCCGTCATATGCCACTCAAAATTCGCAGCCCAGTTAAAGCACACCTCCGCAAAACATCTTCCGTCCTCTGCTAAGAAGATATTTTGTGATGTTGTTAAGAATTATTTCAAACATAGACTTGGTCCTCACAAAGATGTGTGTTTTGTAGATCCATCAAGCAATTTGAAGTCTTTGAAATTAGTTTCTTATCAGTCTTGTCCAATTTGCAACCATTTTTTTCTGTCCCGCCCGATTACCGCACACATTTCCCAGTGTGCATCCGGTTCCTCGAATGATAAGAAAATTCGGCCTATTAAAGTATCCGGGTTTTGCTTCCGAAACCCCGATGGCCGCACCCTGTATGTGATTCTTAAGTCTACATCCTATTTCAGACCTCCTCCTATTCCCAATACTCCTGATTTGTTAGAAGATGGTTTTGTTAAGGAAAAAAGAGGGCTAGTTTTAGCAACACAAGTGGCCCCGCGCTAGGATTATTAAGGGAACTTACAAAAAAGGCCCCCGCCAACCCTCATAGTTAAGCATATAGTCAAGCTCTTATGTATGGCCCTTTTTTTTTGCCCTGCGAAACACAAAAAAGGCAAGCAGTAGAACATGAGCGACACGGACAAAGTTTTCACGGTTAATTATGAAACAAGTATCAATGGGTCTCTTTCCTATTGTAGAAGAAGGGTATAGAGGCTCTTTATAGCAAAAACTAACCATTTATTAATTATCATTCCAGTGCTGACATAGAGGAGAACTAGTGGTTGTCGCAAATTGTCATTAGTGCTTTTCTATTTATACGCTCAGTAGTGCCTTTGTATCTGAATGTCGTGGTGCTGGTTCAAAGTCTAAAGTGTCGCGATGTCCATTTAAATCTCTACTAACTTAAGATGGATGAAGAAGACTTTCAAGAATTATTTGTTAATGACCTAGAGGCAAGTGAAGATGAAATTGAGGTTCAGAGAGAAGCGGAGGAGCCTGACGTGCAGGTGGAAGAAATTGAGCACTTGAAATTTATTAGTTTTGGTACTCATACTATGGTATTGAATACTAAAAAAAATCTGGTAGTGAATCCTTTTATGTCCAGATTTTATAGGGACCATGTTAGACCATTTGCTGTTTATACTTCAGTCTGTGAAGGGTTGATGGCTAAAACAAAAGATTTAGTATCGAAGGAGGATTATTTTGTGAATGGCCAAGTTGTGTTTGTGAAAAAGTTACCTTCTATATTACCTACAAGTGTGTTTTACTATTGCTCAGGATGCCATAAAGAAGCAGCTCTGAGTAAGTTACATGCTAGAGAACAGAGGGCTAGTTTTGGCCGGTTAGGTTGTTTCGCGCTGGAATTATTAAGGGAACTGGGAGAGGTTACATAGGCTACTCCTAATACTTAAGCGCATAGTTAAGCTGTTAAGTACGGGGTATTTTTTAATAACGCGTTCAGGGAAAGTTGAAAGATTTTAGGTCTTGTTACGTGGGGCATATAATAGGGTTTTTGTGTAATTTATTACCTTGTGTAATAATTAAGCAGGGATATAGAAAAGCGGGCTTATAGGGAAAATTTTGTATGTAATAAGGGTATTTTTGTTAAACAGATGGTAAAAAGGAGCTAACATTGTATAGAGAAGTTTATAAGTATGGTGATTTATCAGTGTTTTGATGGTAGAAAGCTGCTTTGAAGTTTTTATGGTGTTTAATTTAACTATTTTTCCTATTTCAGTTTTCTAAAATAAAGAACGAGTGATAATCGCAAATTTGCACCGAGCGCTTTTGGTACTACAAGGGTAACTCCATGAATCGACTCCGCGCGCATAGTTAAGGACCCGAAAAACTGTATCGACTACCAACCCTTAACTTAGAGAGGTCTGGATCTCCTGAACCGACTCCCAGTTTTCGCTGAAACGACTCCCCTTAGTTATGCGTGTCTGGGTTTTCTATTCCCTTCCTCTACCTATTCGTGGGTGTTGGGATCTTTGAGGTCTGCGCTCTGTTTCTATACTCGCGCTCACTACCTTTCTGATTTATCTTTTTCTCATTTGGTTTTATTTCCCCTCCATTCTTTATTTCTCTTTCTATGATCTGTTTCTTCTGCTTCATACCATTTCTTCATTATTATTTCTTCTTTACTATTTGTTCATTACTATTTGTTCATTACTATTACTTCTACATTTAATATTTTATTTCTACTTTTATTCTTTTTTTATTTATTCTTTTTCTATTTACAAGGTGTTATGGCAATGTGTGGGAGTGAGGATGTTATGGCAATGTGTGGGAGTGAGGATGTTATGGCAATGTGTGGGAGTGAGGATGTTATGGCAATGTGTGGGAGTGAGGATGTTA